>QRFB01003208.1:0-50335 GCA_008931105.1 Oenanthe javanica | reverse complement strand
GCAATGAGTCATACCGAGCTAATCATTATGAGTCATACCGAAGCCACTTGCAATGAGTCATACTGAGCACCTTTGTAGTGAGTCATACCGAATTGTACTATGAGTCATACCGACCATTATAAGTCTTGCCCAGCCTTTTTATGAGTCATACAAGTGTTAATTTTAGGTGAAAAAGGTCATATTGGGATAAGTCATGCTGACTTTCCACCTCTATAAATATGAGGAGATTGTCTTCATTTTTTATGTTCGTTCAAACATTCAAATTCAGAAATTTGTATGCATTGTAATATTCACAGATTTCTGTGCTTAGTTTGGAATATAAATTGTTAAACCCGAACAAGTCATGTCAAAATCATTCTAGACAATTTATCAGATATAAACACTATTCACTATATTAATTCTGTAATACTTTTCAAGTTAAAATTAAATATTCTACTTGAACAGTATTTCACCTATTAACATTTCAGGATTAAAATTAACTTTATATTCTTAATCCGAATTCACGAGTAATTTTAGATATTGTATTCAACCCCCCTTCTACAATATCAGGGACCAACAATACATAAGCAAAAAGTGCTTATAACTAAGTGCACAAAATCATGATCTTTTCGGGCTGTGATGATCTTATGGATTATCTAAATTGCTCCATTTGAGCCAGTTTATTTTGGTTTATTTCGGATTTGAAATTAGTTAAGTATATTCTGTATATTATTAAGTTAATTTCATTTAAAATATTATTTGAAAATAATATTCAAATCTTTAATAATCAACAAATTAGTATAGTTTAATTGACAAATATTTAAAAACCTTAATTTTTATCTGTAGCACTTAAAAATCTTATTTACCATCATAATTGACTTAAAAGAACTTTACATAAAAGCAAAATAAGTTGACCATAAAACGCAACAGCATCAGCAGCAATAATAATAATAAAAATAATAAATAACTTTAAAATTAATCAAATTTATGATTAATAACAAATAAATTTTGATTTTAATGTAACATACAAACCATGTATAAACTTTACAAATAATTTAATATTTAAAAATTAAGAGAAAAATATGATTTTCAATTTGATTCTACTATAGAATTCTGTTCTGAGCAATATGATTCTGTTGTAGAATCATTTTACAATTTATTCATTATTATATGTCATTTTCAATATTTTTTTATATGTAAATTCATTTTTATTTTATTTATACTTATATTTGATGAATAAAAAAAATATATCTATTTTATGTGTATATAAGGTGGATATCTACGGAACTCTATATAAAGTGTCCATCTTTAGAGTAATGATATATATATATATATATATATATATATATATATATATATATATATATATATATATATATGCAAGTGCTCAAATCAGACCCTCTCTTAAAATGAGAACTGAGATCTAATCTCAGCCCTATATTTTTATACCTTCATTTAATCTTAACCACTCAAATATATATCTAAATTTATTCTCTCTCCTCCACACCCATTTTCATTTCTCATCTGTTAACTTGCACGCATTTCTCTTCTTCTCTTTTCTACATCAATTAATTTCATTCGTTGTTCCGCATCGTCATTTCGCCATCTCCGATATACTCTGGTACTAGCATCTGATCTCGTTCTCCTCGACCTGCTTTCACCACCACATCATATTTCCCACAACTACCTTCACTATACCCATCACCACTACAACTTCTGCCCACCACGATAACTCTCTCGTCGTAAAACTCTATACATATATAAAATCCATCTTCTTCAACAAGTTTATAATATTTATTCATATTTTTTCCACATATCTTATAAACTTTTGTTAAGAGTGTTACCCAGTAAATATACTATTATATAAGGGGGGTTGAATATAATAGTACCAAACAATCGAAAACTAGAACACAAGTATATAAAAGAAATACTGTTTGTATTAACTTTGACAAACTTAATACAAAACTCTCTCAAAAAAAAATCAATGTTCTTAAAAGCTGCTAGGTTATGAGAATAATATGTATTTAATGATACATCAATGTAAACCTAATCCTGTGTTTATATAGTACACAGTTACCTATCTAAATAATGCAAAGATAACTAATTAATGTAGAGATACGATTTCCATCATTATCTTCCGAATATATAGCTTCAAGAAGGCAGTTGTTATTCACTGAAATACTTCCATCTTTATCTCCAATCAATTCCTGATTTATCGAATAATAACAACTGTCAAACTCTGACCTGTGTAAACTCTGTCGGTGACTAAACTCTGATGACGTCACTTAAACTCTGATCAGCTTCTGTAGACTATGATTGACATTCTCTGACAGTATCATATCTAACAATCTCCCCTAATTTATGCTTTGTGCAATAAAGTGTAAATTTCAACGTTGATGTCAGAAACCCCATAGACAAATGCATCAATTTAAATGTTCTACCTTACCTTATATCCTCTTGTAAGAAAAATCTCCAGCTAGAAAATCATCAAGTAATTTCTTTTCAGTGTCATCAATCTGAAAAATAGCAGCTCTCAAGTTGTAGATTGGTGCTCTTTCCATGCTTTTATCTAAGGCTATGCAACATGTCCTTTGACCATCAAGATTTAGCATCAGTGTTGGAATGCCCAACATCATTTTGACTTTTGCATCTCCTTTGTTCATCTCCCTGCCAGTATCATCTTCAAGCATGTACCTTGGCTTGTACTCCTCAGAATTTATCATCATCGGCTTCTCACTTTTCCTTTTTCCTGCTATTGCTCCTTCTAGAATTTGCACCCACTTTGCAGTAGAGTCATCTTCTTCATTTAGCAAATAAAAAACATATTCCAGTTCTTTTGATGACTTGTGAGCTAGATCTTCTTCAGATAATTTCATTACTCTTCCATCCTCTAGAAAGTACAACAGCTTTTCCTTATGAGCAACACCATCAAAAGTATCTTTTACCAAGTGAACAGCAACAAGCTTATCTAAATGATCCTGAGTTAATTCCTCTTCGGGTTTGTCCTTCAAAGAATGAGGATCTCTGAAAGCATTTGCTTCTCCTATGTAGACTTTGGCTTTAGCATCACCAATTTCCCCTTTGTTTTTCCAAGTCTAGCATTAAGTGTTAGAGAATCAGTTTTTGTCCACAAAAGATCAGGATTCTTCTTTCTAACCAGAGATTGTTGTTCTTCCTCCTCATCTTCAAAACTAGTTCCTTCTGGAAGAAATGTGGTTCCCTGCATGATGAGTGGAACCTTTGGTTTTGATGGAGCTTTCTGTTGAACTGTGTGAGATGACTGAGATGATTGATGTGGTTGACTCTCTGCAATACCTACACTTGTCCCTCTATTTGACCTAGTAATAGGCTTGGATATTTTTTGAGGCATGACAGGTTTTCTTTGAATTGGAGTCTTCTTCTGAACAAGAGTTTTCTTTGGAATTTGATTTCTCTTTTTCTTTGACTGGACTTGAGCATTGTCGGTACCAGTATTAATCTTTTTCACTTCTTATTTAGCAGCTACTGGATCTACATCAGGATATTCTTTTTGAAACATTTTCTTAACCATTTCTGCATCTTCCTTAATCTTTTCCTCAATTTTCTCAGGCTTCTCTTCTTCTTCCAACTTCCTTGCCAATCCTGCATCCTTATTGATTTTTTCTAGCTGGGCTACATCATCTGTTTCCATCAGAGTTTGCTATTTCCTTTGTACTTGACTAGAGCCTGAAGGAGTCAGAGTTTGAGTTTTTACTTTTTCACAACCCTTATAACTCCCTTGGCTTTTATCAGCCATTCCACTTCCATCACTATCAGGTTTATCAGTAAATTTGATAGGAAGATCTTCTCTGCATTTGTCCTTAGAAACTTTCTCCCCCTTTCTAACATCATGAGGGATAGAAAGATGATCCATAATGAGAGTCAAAAAATCCTGAATTGAAGATACAGAAGTACTCAGAGTATCCACCTTAGACTCCAAAGCAGACTGCTGTTTGGAAAGAGTTTGAAATTTCTTGTCAATAACCTATTTGGTCATTTGCACAGCACTATGAACAGAAGCCCCCTGCTTAATGACATCCTCATGCAGAGAATTCATTTCACTGTGAAGAGCCTTAGTAAACACAGTTGTAGCCTTTAACAGGTTATTCATTTCATCAGAGGATATTGCAGAGTTTGCCTTTTGACCAAGGTTATGAGCATGAGACCAGTTCACCTTTTCATGAGAAAATTTCCAAGTTGTATCCCAGAGTTTTTGCTTTTCAAGATTAATAAGATCTTCATGTGTAGGTGCTCCATTTTTAATGTGTCTAACAACACCTTCTTGATCAAGAGCAGGTTCAATCTCATCCTTTAGTTGAGTAACAACACAATAGTCCAGATAGTCCATTTTTAACCTGTCAAGAGCATCATGAGCATTGAATGTCCATCTTTTAAAGATGTATCTATCCACATAAAAAATGGATAAGTCAGTGGGCTCCTCATCAGTAAAAATAGAAGAAAGAAAATCCCTAGAGTCTGCATCATGATCATTTTCTACACCACTAACACTAGGTGCATCAGAGTTTGGAACTTGGGTTATAGGTTGAACAGGAGAGCCCGTTTCTGGTATACTCTGAGCACATGCACATGAAACAGAATAACCTAAGACACTCTTTTCTTTTAAAGTAATCTCATTGTTCTCACATCACACATCTCATGACTTTCAATAGTCAGAGTTTGCTAACTAGAATATCTCTCCTTTTGCCAGAATCAGTGTCTGCCTCTCTATTTTATTTCTGTTTTTCACATATTTTACCTCAGTCTCACAAGAAAGGCTCAAATCACATTGTCTTACAGAAATAAGAGCTGGCTGAGAAAGAAGATTTGTGGTCACATGAATAGGAGTTACCTTATCAGGACTATCCATGGTCAATCCAGCAGTAAAAGAAGGAAATATAAAGTCTAAACTTATTCTATCAGAGTATGTAAATTCTGAAGAAAAGTTAGATTTTATACCTAGAACATTTTTAGAGTCTGATGAAGTGTCCAGTGGCTTTATAGAAAGTGGTTGCACCAGTATTGCATTAGAGAGTGCCAAAGGATGAGTATTCGAGTTTGATTTATCAGTATTTGCAGCACTAGATTAAGAGTTTAGCTGCAGTTCCTTGTCTTGGTCTGCAATCACATTGGTGGTGATTGGTTCTAATGGGACCAGAGTCTGTTCAATAGTTGCTTCCCCACTTTGAGGTGAAGGTTCTTGTGTGTTAGACTCTATCAGAGTTTGGCCTTCAGCATCAACATCAACAGGATCTTCAATCAGTGTTTGTGTGCCTGCATCTAAACTTTAATTGGATGGTTCTTGTGTGGCTGGGGCCTTAACAGTTTCTTCAACCCTTTGAGTTGAAGGTTCTTATGGGTTGTACCCCTAATCCAAATTGACTTCATTTACTGGTAAGGTGGCTTCTGTTGAACTTTGGTCAAGAGGTTCTTGTGGGCCTGGCCCTTCAGAGACTGCTACCTGACTTTGAGAGATAGGTTCTTGTGTGTCTGGGGCCAAAGAAACTCTTTGTTTCCTCTTCCTGGAGAAAACCAGGGAATCATTCTTTCTTTCTTCAAAGGCATCAGAATCATTAGCCCTTTGAGCAGCCATGTCTCTAGCAACTTCAGCAGCTAGTTCCCTCACTCTTTCATAAGATAATTCCAGTACCCTCTTAGGTGGTGAGTTGGTAGGGGAATCAGAGACTACTACTGGGCCTGATGATGTAGCAAGATCAACATTTTACGTATTAGGATTGTCATCATCATTTTTATCCCAGCATTTCTCATCAACAATTTCACTACCAACCCTTGTTCCATTTTTATCTTTATTTGGTACCTCATTTGAAGCACCTTCCAAGGTGATTACAGGACTGGTAAAATGATGAACA
Source organism: Oenanthe javanica (assembly GCA_008931105.1). Lineage (NCBI taxonomy): Eukaryota > Viridiplantae > Streptophyta > Magnoliopsida > Apiales > Apiaceae > Oenanthe > Oenanthe javanica. The sequence goes on along the minus strand of QRFB01003208.1, from coordinate 44,471 downwards.
TGACTGTCATCCACAATGTTTTCAGCTGAGAAACTAAAGCCTTGAGGAGATATCTTGATTTGATTTATATCATCACTCATGTACGATTTCCTCATGGATACTAAACTCTCTTCTTCAGTAGCAACAAAATTAGGATTTACAGCATCAGAGTTTAGTTCTTCAGAGTTTTCAGCATCAAATGGAGGAAAATACTCTGAGATTTTGGCTTTTTAACTAGTCTCTTCTTCTTCTTAGCAGGCTCTGATACATGACTGACATGAAATTACTTCATGAATGAAGCAGGAGGAATTTTTGAGGTAGCTTTGACAGATGTCTTTATGGGAAAAACCATGTCATCATCACTATCATTAGAGTCTGTTGGCTCATCAATCAGCTTTCTTCTTCTTGGAGGAGACTTAGTCACAGATTTACCCTTTTTTTTTAGGCATGAGCCCCGTGCCTGAGAGGTGTGTTTTGCAACTGATGCCTTTTGGGAGACAACAGAGGTTGGCAAAGTTTGTGTATCAGTGTTTGGTGGGTGACTTGGGTAAGTATCAGAGTGGGTGATTGGTAAACTCTGATCCCCAGTCACTTAGAGGAACTAACTTCCACACACAGTAGGCGAAGTCTGATGAAGAAAATGACTGACCTGTGCAGGATAAAATAATCCAGATAAGGATGCCCCTCTCTTGGCATCCTTTCTTGCCAAATCAGCAAACAGCCTCTTATTGATTTGAAAAATAGGCAAATCAGAGTCATTATCAAAATGAACATAAGGCAATAAATGACTAAAAATTAACTGCAAAAATCTAGCATAATAAACATTTATTCTATCATCACTAAGCTTCACAGATAATTGCCTAATTATCATACAAGTTAAATTAAAGTTTTTGTTATGGGTTAAAGAATACCCAATTTGTTGAGAGAGTTGGGGGATTGCATCAAAGTTGGTGCACTTAGCAGTGAAAGCCCTTGTGATGCAATCGAAGAAGAAACTCCATTCTTTCCTCAATTTAGGCCTAGTGAGACTGCCCAACTTTTACAGACTATCCATGTATCCCAACTGTCAAAAAAATGACCTGATTGTACTGTCATTCTCAAGATCATCATATTCCTCAAGCTCTGAAAGATGAAGAGCCTGGCGTACCACTGCAGGAGTAATAACATGCTTTTCATTGCAGTTGAAAGTTGGAGTTGGTTCCTCACTATCATCAGCATCATTAAATCTTGTTGTTGACCAGATTTGTATCACCGCTCTGGCAGAGATAGTTTTTAGTTCTTGCAAGGCAAACCCAATACTACTTTGGGCAAGCAAGTCCTGAATAACATGAAAATCAGGGTTGTCATCCATTTTATGAAGAAGAGAGCAATAGTTACTGGGTACAAATGTGTAATGACCGTAGGTAAGATTCTTAGAGGCCATTGCAATTGATAGGTGAAGCTATAGATGAGAAAAAGATTTGAGAGACTTAGGGTTTTTGAGAGAGAACGAGAGAAAATAAGAATGAAGAGTATTAATTCAAAGTATAGAATATAAATGAATTAAACTACTCCCTCTCAATTAGTCTTGTAACCTGTAGTGGGACACGTGGCATTAAATTTGAGGATAAAAAATGATTGAAACAATTTTCAAAATATAGCAGATGTATGTCTATATGTGTACATATAAAGATGCATAATATAAACCGTTTTTCGTAACACACACGCGCATCTAGGATTACTCCAATCAGAGGTTATCAAATATGACGTCACAAATGTAAATATGATCTCACAGAAATGAATCAATAATAATTATTTATTTAAAAACAAATAACTATTTTAAAGTTGACTTATTGACTACGAATCAGAGACTACATTGTCTGACCTCAGAATTTACCACATATTCTGACAGAATTTACCACATACTCTGACAGAGTTTACCACATGCTCTGATAGTTGATGATATCAGTATTTGAAAGTACTGATTTAATTATCAGAGTTTGATAAAGGATGCTAATCTGCTAGTTGTCCTTGAACTCCTGCTACCATTCCCAACTCATTGACCAATCTGGTAAATGTTGTTTCACACAAAGGCTTGGTGAAAATATCTGCTAGCTGCTGATCAATTGGAACAAAATGCATTTCAATTGTTCCTTCCCTGACATGTTCTCTGATAAAATGATATCTGATACTTATGTGCTTTCTCATGGAGTGCTGAACTGGATTTCCTGTCATCGCAATTGCACTTTGATTATCACAATAAATAGGAATTTTAGTAAAGTTCAAACCATAGTCCAACAGCTAATTTTTCATCCATAGAATTTGAGCACAACAACTTCCTACAACAATATACTCTGCCTCTGCAGTTGATGTTGAGATGGATTTCTGCTTTTTACTGAACCAAGAAATAATTCTTCCTCCTAAAAATTGTCAACTGCCATTAGTGCTTTTCCTGTCTATTTTGCATCCTGCAAAATCAGCATCTGAATAGCATATAAGTTTAAAATCAGATTCTCTAGGATACCATAAATCAAGATTAATGGTGCCTTTGAGATATATAAAAATCCTCTTAACAGTAATCAAATGATGTTCCCTTGGATTTGCCTGAAATCTAGCATAAAGACAAGTTGCAAACATGATATCTGGCATGTTTGCAGTTAAGTAAAGGAGTGAGCCAATCATACATCTATAGGTTGTCATATCAACAGGCTCATCAGTATCTTGATCCAACTTGGTTGTTGTGGCCATAAGAGTAGTTGCAGTTGCAGATTCTAGCATGTTGAATTTTATCAACAGATTTCTTGTATACTTGGACTGATTTATAAAGATTCCCTCTTCAGTTTGTTTAACTTCAAGTCCCAAGAAATAGCTCATATCTCCCATCATACTCATTTGATACCTGGACTGCATTAGCTTGGAAAACCTTTCACACAATTTCTCATTAGTAGACCTAAATATTATATCATCAACAAATATTTGAACCAGTAACAAGTCATTAACCTGATTCTTGTAAAACAAGGTTTTATCAATTGTACCTCTAGTGAATCCACTTTTTAGTAGAAATTGAGCTAGAGTTTCATACCATGCCCTAGGAGCTTGTTTAAGTCCATACTGTGCCTTGTCTAACCTGTAGACATGATTTGGATACTTTGGATCTACAAAGCCAGGAGGTTGTTCAACATAAACTTCCTCTTCAAGTTCTCCATTTAGAAATGCACTTTTAACATCCATCTGGTAGACTATGAATTTCTTGTGTGCACCATAAGTAAGAAAAATTCTGATTGCTTCTAGTCTAGCAACAGGTGCAAAATCTCATCATAGTCAATGCCTTCTTGTTGAGAATAACCCTTGGCAACTAGTCTTGCTTTATTTCTTCTACTGATTCCATCAGAGTCTGTCTTGTTCCTGAAAACCCATTTGGTGCCAACAATATATCTATTCTTTGGTCTTAGAACAAGAGTCCACACTTCATTCCTTTCAAATTCATTAAATTCCTCTTGCATTGCAGTAACCCAATCTGCATCTTTAAGAGCTTCTTAAACTTTCTTTGGCTCTGTCTGAGATAGAAAGTTATGATACAGACATTCATTCTGAGTTGCTTTCATTGTCTGAATTCCAATATTTGGATCACCAATTATCAAGTCAGGTATATGATCCTTGGTTCATTTTCTGATGTGAGGAAGATTCCTTGAACTAGATGTTCCCCTATTATTTGTGGCATCATAAAATGATTCCTCTGTAAATGCTGATCCTCCCCCTGAAGTTGTGCTTACTTCAGAGTTTGTATTTATAGAGTTTGAGTTATCAGAGTTTATGTCTGTCAGAGATTGATCAGACTCTGATATTTCAATCACAAAAGTGTTTTTAGTATTCTCTGTGGAAGATTGATGTTGCTCCCCCTCAACATGTGCAGTATCTTGATTTGCAATCTCTATTTCTTCAGGGTTTTGGGAATCAGAGTTTAGAAGATCAGTGTTTGTGTCCTCAGTTTCTGTGTCCTGTTAATTTTCATTTTCAAATCTCACACATTCTTGAGCTTGCTCATCATGTAATCTTGTGATCTTAGTTTCATCAAAGGAGACATTTATGGATTCCATGACTACTTTTGTTCTTAAGTTGTACACTTTGAAGGCCTTTGAAAAAGTTTTTGAGGTTGTAGAGTACCCAACAAAAATGTCTTTATATGCTTTCAGTTCAAACTTCTTGAGCTGTTCAGGATGTGTCTTTAGAATAAAACACTTACTTCCAAATATGTGAAAGTACTTCACATTTGGCTTCCTTCCTTTCATCATTTCATAAGGAGTTTTTCCATGCTTGTTGATCAATGTACAGTTTTGAGTAATACAAGCAGTGTTCACAGCTTCTACCCAGAAGTAAGTGGGAAGTTTTGTTGCTTCCAACATAGTTCTAGCAGCTTTAATCAGAGTTCTGTTTTTCCTTTAAACTACACCATTTTGCTGAGGTGTACCAGGTGCTGAAAACTGTTGCTTTATTCCTTTAGTTTTACAGAATTCTTCCATTGCAGAGTTCTTAAACTCTGTTCCAATGTCACTCCTTAGAATCTTCACTTTGAGTGTTGATCCATTTTCAGTCATAGTAATATGATCAAAAATGATCTCAACTGTTTCATCCTTCTTGTGTAGAAAGTACACCCATGTGTATCTTGTGTATTCATCAACTATCACCAGAGTATACTTCTTCTTTCCAATTGACATAATATTGACAGGACCAAATTGATCAAGATGTAGCATGTGGAAGGGTTCTTCAATTAAAGACTCAGTCTTGCTTTTGAAGGATGTCTTTCTCTGTTTTGCCTTTTGACATGAGTCACAGAGGCCATCAGGACAGAATTGAGCTTTAGGAAGACCTCTCACAAGATCCTTTCTCACCGGTTCATTTATATTGCCAAAATTCAGATGACACAACTTTTTGTGCCAATTCCAGCTTTCCATTGAAGTTGCTTTTCCAAGGAGACATGTTAATGGTTCCTCAGAGTTTATTTCCATGCCAACTTCAAATAGGTTGTTATTTCTATGACTAATGAAAACCACTTTGCCAGTCTTTTTGCTTTTGACTTCACAATGTATTTCATGAAATTCTACAGAATAACCTCTATCTGTCATTTGACTCACACTCAACAGGTTATGCTTGAGTCCTTCAACCAGAGCTACATTCTCAATGATGACATTGCCAATCACAATACTGCCATATCCCAGTTTTCTTCCTATGTTGTGATCTCCATAAGATACTACTGGGCCAACCTTCTCCTCAAACTCTGTTTGCAGTCATGTGTGCAGAACATCCACTATCAATCACTAGGATATTTTTCATGTTTCCCTGCAATCATATATGCAACTTAATTAGAGGATTCGAGGACCCAAACAAGTTTGGATCCTTTCTTTTGAACATTGTTAACTTTTATAGCAGAAGTAACTTTATCAGAGTTTAAGTTAACAGAGTTTGCATTTTCAGAGTTTGGTTATCTTCTATCAGCTTTTATAACATACTTTTGTTTTACAGCATAAATAGAGGAAATAGGAGTTTTATTCAAATGAGGTAAGAGTTCATAATAGTTGAAATACAGACTATGATATCCTTTACAAGTGTAAATATAATTCCACAAGCTATCACAATGAAAACAAGGACTTTGTGGCCTATATCTAGTCTGCTTCCTAACTCCTGATCTAAGTCTCTCAGGTTCCTTTTTTTTATTCTTCTTGTAGTCAATAGCAAGATGATTAGAATTACCACAAGTGAAACAGGTCTTTCTAGATGCATCAGGAATATTCTTATAAACAGTCTCCTTAGATATTTCTACCTTTCCATTGCTATTCTTTTTTACTCTTTTAGGCTTATTAATTCTTGTTGATGACAGACTTCATCTTTTCCTTAAGCTATTTTTGTGAAATCAAACCAATATTTACTGGTTTATTCTCTGACACACTGTTTTCTTTGTTTTTGGAATTGTTAGAACACTTATCAGAAGTGTTTATTCCATTACTAGCCCTAACAAAGTTAACAGGTTTATTCAACTTTTCATTAACTTTTGTGTGTGTCTTAGCAGTCTTTTTATTAGTTCTCTTTTCACTATCAGACTCATAACCTAAAACAGATGTCCAATTCTTGTCAGCTAAAATTTCCTGAACCTTTTTACCAGAGTTTGTCCAAACTCTGAAGGTTTCCTTCTCTTTGGCTATTTCAGCTTTTAGATAAGTCACCTGAATTTCTAACTGAGTTTGCATGTGTATAGCCCTTTCACAATCTTTCTTAGTATCTAACATGTGCACAAGTTCAGATTCAAGGAAATTATTCTTAACATATAACTTTTGAATTTCAGATTTTAGTCTTTTATTCTCAAGAGATTGAGTCTTAAAACTAACATGCAAGGTTTTAAGAAATTATTTCAATTCATAGATATTATCAGTGTCTATGTTGAAGATTGAATCTGGTACCACTACACCATATATGGCATGTAGTCACAAAATTTTGCAGTGTTACTAGCCAAAGTGTTACCATAGGTGGCTTAAAATTGATCTATGCTATATATAGGCTACACAGATTTTTAGTGTTACCGTTGATATCACTTGCTGTAACTATAAAAGTGATTGGGTATCTAGGGTAATACTAAAATTGTTGTTACCGTTGGTCTTAAAAAATTGTAACCATAGAGCTGAAATATTTAGGCGGCATAATAAAAAACAGAGCGGGGTTTCTGAAATTAATATTTCACAAAACATTCCTTACATATCTCCCTCACAACATATCTCTCTCTCACTCTCACATCTCTCCCGCAGCTCTCTCTCTCTCACTCTCACCTCTCTCGCAACTCTCTCTCTCTCACATTTCTGACACTCTCATCGCTCTTCACTCTCTCTCACAAGCTACGGGTTATCTCACTGCAAGCTACGGCCAGGTTATCTCACTCTTTACTCTTCAATCATCAATTAGGGTTTGGGGTCTCTGGGTCTTCAGTTGGGTCTTAATTGGGTCTTTAGTTGGGTCTTCAGTTGGGTCTTAATTGGGTCTTTAGTTGGGTCTTAATTGGGTCTTCATCATCAATTAATCCAGTAGGATAGCAAGCAATTAGGGTTTGGGTTCCTCAATTAGGGTTTTTGAATTGGAGCTTTAGCAATCAAGTTTCTCAACTAGGGTTTCTGAGCAAGTGTAAATTTTCTAGCAAGTGTTTCTCCTACAGGTATAAATTTTCTCTGGTTTTTGTGTATTATATGCTTATTTATTCATGTTTTTCATTTATGTTAAAATTTGTTAGTTAGCTGAGCTATTGGGTTGTTAAGAATTACTTGTTTTATGGTTTTTTGGGTATATGAATGTTTTATGGTTTTCTCTGGTTTTATGGTTTCCTCAGCAATATGATAATCCAGTCAAACTGACTGCACATGACAGACACAAATTAACATATGTAAACAGAGTAGTGCCTCTGGAGACAAGTGTGGTAATCAACAATTCAAGATAATACATAATACAAAAAGTAGTATTTTTGTTGAATTCTCTACCGGATATGCAATGACTTAAATGTGTATAGTGTCAATAAAAATATACTAGAGAATCATAGAACATACTTATAGCGACATGGTTATTTTGGATATTTGTTTTTTCAACTTATATTGAATGATCTTAATTGAAGCCAACTTTCCCATCCAAGAAAATTTCTTTCTCTTGCACTTAACTTTGTGGAGACAATTCCCTGATGTTTCTTGGTTAACATGCAACCCACATTACTAATCAACTAACTGCAAGTGAGCTAGGATATGTACTATGAGATTTACTCTGGTTTTTACCATATAATAGCATGCTTAAGTAAGCCAGTTGATCTAAACACTAACATTAAGTACAACCATATTGCATTTACGAGGAAAGATCTCAACAAACTACACAAATAAGTAAACTTGGTTAAATTATCAAAATGGAACCATCTGTATACTAGCTTGCTAAACTTATATATTACATTCATTCCCTGGCGTCCTCCCTCCTGAATTCCCACCCTAATTAGTGTTCCCTTGCATTAAATAAAAAACTATATACTAGATCATAATATATGTGTTTTTGTGTGTGCGTATTTGATTGTTTACCTCATAAATTCTTTAAATGTCGAAGATATAANATGTATGGATCCTTTCTTGTCCAATCTCTTCCGGATGTTTTGAAATTTTCCCTTGGAGCATCTCGCATATATGGTTAGTTGAGAAGCAAACATTACTGGATAAATAATTATTCCTTTTCCAAATCCACATTGTCTTAGACTTTGTGTACAGACGGGACAAGTAATAGTAGCTACTTGACTACAAAACTGTGTTAATAATTCATGAAATGATGAAATGATTAGATCATTAGTGCGTAGTGTGATTCATATATATAATTTATTGAGAAAGAATTTAGTAGTTAAAGAGAAATTAATACTCCCTCCGTCACAGAATACTTTTCCTGTTTTGACTTTTTGTACTGTTCATTGTAAGCGATTGACTACTAATTTACACATAATTTATAAGACAAAATATAGACATGAGTGATTTTGTTTGATTCGTATTTGTGAGTACTTTAATACAGTAAAATTTTTATATTTAATACTAATACAAAATTAAAGATATTAACGATCAAAAAGTGTGTATTGGCAAGCGTGCACATGATTAACAGGAAAAGTAATAAGAGACGGAGGGAGTATGATAATAGTGTTCTAAACTCCTAACAGTTCTACGGTGGTTGTGATCTCTCTAACTATTATAGGCAATCATGTCTGCATCATAGCAAATATAATTGATAATTTAATCAGTATGTGATCAGTCTTGCACTTTTCATAATCTCTCTTACATAGGTTCTCCTTCAAACATTGTATAACAGTGTAATCACCTGGTTCTAGATTGTGTTTAATTGCTCGTGGTGAAGATCTACTCCACTTTAAACCTGGAATTACTACTTGGATGCATATTTATAATCACCTTTAACTTGCATCTATAGCTCATCTTCCAAGGTACAACTTTTCATTTTTCCCTGATATAGTTCAATTTTATCTTTGCCAGAAGCAGAAGATCAAATAGCTTTCTCGGGTCGTTACTACCTAATTCTGTCAGTGATTCACTGGATCCAGCTCATCATCATATTCTTCACAATGCTGTTCCAGCTGGAATTAGAAGGTGAAGTGATTTTTAAAAAGTACCAAATTACTCTATGATTGTGGTGGATGAGTTTATATAATTGCTATTCTTCAATGCAATAAATTTATAATGTTAATAATAATAAAATTACTATTCTTATCGTTCAGATTACATATGTAGAATAATATTGATAACTTGCTTGTATATTTTTTTATTACATACCCATTGAGGACTCCATGTATTTGTGTTACAGTTATGCAATGATTCGGAAGGTTGAGAAAGTTGCAGACATAAGTCCATGATCCAGAGCCTTAGTTTGTAGGTAAGTTCTGTTGACAGTCTGCTCAGGTCTTGGTGTTTTTTTTTCGCATGATGTTCCATTTTGGTATATCGCAACTACTCCATTTTGACATTTTTTCTGTATACTATCTTGCTCAACTTATATATTACATGGAATCTGTTATAATTATTTTAATAATCTTACAATCATTGAATATCAAAGAATGGTGTATGCTATATGATAAGTTTTGCTCAACTTATGTTTGAAGATTGAATATGTATTCATATGTATGATTGAATCATTATGCCTGCATTTGAATAGATATTAATATGTTTATTATGCCTGCATATGTATGATTGAATCATTCTAGTAATTACATTTCCTTTCTACGGATAATTAAAATAAGTATGTAGGCTCTGTACCTTGTATAAGGATAAACACAGAGATTATATCAACTATATCAGGAGCTAATTCTATAAGTTTATGTTTTCAATAGTAGCTAGTTATGACTGGGAAAGGTAATACTTGGTTAAATCTTCCCAAGTATACCAAAGATTACACCGATGGACTCAAATTGTTTGTGAAAAAAGTGATGGCCAATCACGCCACTGGAGACGAAATTAAGTGTCCTTGTCGTAAGTGTGAAAACCGTTTGTGGTGGTGTCCTAACAATGTCGAGAGTCACCTCATCTGCAATGGACCTTCTCCATTGTTTGTTAAGTGGATTTATGATGTTACCTTATCAGTAGATAATGCCAATTCTGAACTAAATTCTGGATTTGGAGATAACCTTGACAAGATGTTAGGTTTTACATACGGCAATGTGGGACCAAATGCAGATGCACCAAAATTTTATCGACTTGTTGATGATGGAAAACAACCCCTCTACCCTGGTTGCAAGAATTTCTCGCGATTAAGTTTTTTACTTAGGCTTTACCATTGGAAGTGCTTAAATGGAGTAATCGAGTCTGCATTTGGTGAGATATTATAGTTGTTAAAAGAGGCTGTTCCCGATATTAACGTTCCTGCCTCTTTCAATTCAGCCAAAAATATTATTAAGGATCTGGGTCTTGACTACAAGAAGATACATGCATGTCCGAATGACTGCATCTTGTATTGGGGTGAGAATAAAAATCAAATATCTTGCAAAACTTGTGGTGTTTCAAGGTGGAAAGGCACGGCACAGGGCGTGGCATAAGAAGGGGACAATAATAATAGTAAAATTCATGCCAAAGTAATGAGATCTTTTTCGCTGACCCCAAGGCTCCAACGACTGTTTATGTCTAAAGATTTTGCTAAACAAATGGTGTGGCATGCAGTCGAATGAAAGAAAGATGGGAAGTTACGACATCCAGCTGATGGTGAAGCTTGGAAGACCTTGGACGTCAAATATCTGCATTTTTCATCAGAAACTCGCAATGTGAGATTGGGTTTAGCTACTGATGGGTTCAATCAGTTTCACAAGATGAATACCACACACAACACATTGCCAATTGTAGTCGTGAACTACAACCTTCCTTTCTGGCTAAATATGAAACCAGAGAACTTAATTCTCTCAACAATTATTCCTAGTCCCAATGATCCTGGAAACAATATTGATGTCTACATGCAGCCTCTGATTGAGGAGTTAAAGGAGCTATGGAAAACGGGAGTGGAAACGTATGATGCTGCAACTAATCAAATTTTTACGTTATGCGCATGTGTCCTATGGACAATTAGTGACTTCCCTGGATATGCAATGATGTCGGGGTGGAGCACAAAATGGAAGCTTGTGTGTCCAATATGCCATTATACGACATCGTTAATGTATTTGAAGTATAGTAAGAAATGCTGCTATATGAACCATCGGAAATTCTTAGACAAAACCACAAGTGGAGATCTGACAAAAGAAAATTTAATGGTGAAATTGAGGCAGGAACAAGTGCTCTGATGTTAAATGGAACACAAATTGCAGAAATGTTGGATGGTTACGAGAATTCTTTTGGTGGGTTGGGTAAAAAAAGAAGAGTTAGTTGCGTTGGAATAAAAATTCAATCCTTTTTTACTTGCCATATTGGAAAGATAACTTAACTCGACATAACCTTGATGTTATGCATATAGAAAAGAACATATGTGATAGTGTTTTGGGTACCTTGTTAAATATTGGTGGTAAGACGAAAGACCATCTAGCAGCTCAGTTAGATTTGAAAGAATTGGGTATTAGAAAGGACCTTCATCCTACCACCTCTGCTGATGGAAAACCCCTTGAAATTAGGGCAGCAAACTTTGACATGACGAACAAAGAAAAGGATATATTTTGTTCAGTTCTTCAAAATGCTAAATTCCCTTATGGTGTTGCTTTGAATATTAGCACATGCGTACAAGATAGAAAAGTTATGGGATATAAGAGTCACAATGCACATGTAATAATGCAATACTTGTTAAAATTTGCTGCCAAAGGATCGTTAACACCTGAGGTTGCAATACCTCTAATCAGACTTGGTGAATTTTTAAAAGGCATTTGTTCTAGAGTTATCGAGTTGGATGAAATAAAAAGGTTGCAGCATGGGATAGTTGAAATACTCTGTCAACTTGAGAACATATTTACAAATGCTTTCTTTGACATTATGGTTCACCTATCGGTACATCTGTGCAAGGAAATCGAATATGGTGGACCAGTTCACCAAAGATGGATGTATTCAATTGAGCGGTATCTAGCTGTTTTAAAGAAATATGTTCGCAATAAGAGTAAACCAGAAGGATATATTGTGGAAGGTTACCTTTTTGATGAATGTTTGACATTATGTGCAAGGTTTCTCAATGATGATGAAAATAAGTTGTTAAATGAGTCTCCAACTTCAAATGCAAAAACTGGTGGGTATCCTATCAGTTTGGGGAAAAGCAAAACTTGGAAAGATATTTACTTGCCTGAAGATACTTGAATCATAGCCCATCGTTATATTTTATTTAACTATAATGACAAGGAAGTGGAAGACCTCATTGAGTAAGTCCTTGAATTTAATAATTTCCGAAACACTTACTAAGTACATAGAATAAATAATGAATTTAAAAAAACTAAGATACCATACTTGTTTATAATTTCAGGAAACATCATGCGTTATTGGATTCTAACTTGGAAAATAATGAGAAGTCGAAACGGTATAAGAGGGAAAGAGCACATACAGATGAAGTATGTGAGTAGTTTAGGGATGAAATTAGGAAAAAAATAAATGTTTCGAGGGAACTGGCTTCGTTAATTAGCAAAGGGTCCAAGATGAGAGGTTAAGCGGTTTAGTGGGTACGTAGTAAATGGATATAGGTTTCATACAATGCAAAGAGTTCGCAAGTGCACCACTCAAAATAGTGGTGTCTTCTTAACAGCCCTAACTACTAGTTTCGCAAGTTTAAAAGACGCTAATCCATTAGTTGGGAAAGTTAGTTACTATGGATCAATAGAGGAAATAATAGAAGTTGATTATTGGACAACCTTTCGTATTGTTTTGTTTAGGTGTACTTGGTATAAAGATGAAAAAGATACTCGAGTTCATTTTAACCGAGTTTGTCAGAAAAATTATCCTTTTATCTTGGCAACACAAGTGCAACAGGTGTTCTACATTGAAGATCCCATTGAAAAAAATGTCAAATATCCTATTAAGAAGTTGTCAATAGAGATTAATGATAATTCCGTTGAAGACGATAATATCTTATTTCATTTTATAATACAAGAACAAGATCATCAAATGAGTTGGTTTAGAGAAGATGTTCCTGCAACCCAAATTCCCAATCCTTCATATCAGCCAAAGGAAACTGATCATCATTTAGACTTGGTAAATTAATTTTAAAAATTGTGCATCATAGTTAAATTAGTTAAATAATTAGTTTTGATCACATCGCATTATGTAGAAAAATATAAAATAATACTATTGTATTGATGAGTATAATTATGAATTATGGTGGCTAACTGTACCGCCAATGAAGTAAATGCAGCCTCATGTGATTGTAAGGCCGAGATCAAGTCCTTTTAAAGATAAGGAAAAGAACATCAATGCCGAGAAGCGGACTTTTGTGATAATAAAGAACATCAATGCCAAGAAAACATGTAGAATGAAGGAAAACACTATCGGGGAGGAATGGAGAACTACAAGGACGAAACTGCAGTTCAACGATGATAATGTGAGCCATGTAATAGGGGAACCAACTCCAACAGTTTTTGTGACAGACATAGATGGAAGCAGAACTGTTGTTGGACATATAAGACATATTTTCAAATCTGAAGGGAGTAAAGATATGGTAAAGGAAGTTGCAGGTAAAGGAAACAACAATGACTATGAAACGAAAAGGAATAAGAATGTTACAGAAAATAAAGCGAAGCTTGCAGCGCTTGGATTGCCCTCAACTAAGTCATCTAGTGAAAAGGAAAAAGGCAACAAGAAGCAACTAACAAATGAAGATGCCTGAAAGTGATTATTTGCCCGACAATGAACAACAAAATGAGGACGACGAGGATGATAATGTCACTTCAAAGGTATATCATCGAATAATGTTTATAACATCAATTCATGTTTATACCAGCAATGCTACTTGTTGACAAATAAAAATATATGTAGAAAAAAAAAGGACCAACAGGCAGAGAGTACTTGAGAGTAGTCCTGGTGGCCCAAGGACTTGAGCCCAAGCTACTAAATTGGTTATTGAATCTTAGAATAAGGAACCAACTCTGGGGTCAATTCCTGTAGAGGTATTTCTCTGTTTTTTAAAATTTCCAAAGTTTTATGAATTTTCATTTTCTAAAAAAAATGTAGAAAATTATAGAAATGTGTTCCAAAGCATAATGCAATATAATCTGGAAATGATAAATATAATGTATATAACTATATATAATGCATGATTTTTATTTTGAAGAGAAATGATGCTGTTGTGCTTACGGCAAAGGAACGGCTACTAAAATTGAAATATGGTCCTGGTTCTATGGTTGCTTATAATCAAATGTTGAAAGAATCTCAGAAGAAAACAGAACCAACTCATGGGTCACATCCTGTAGAGGTACCACTACTAGTCACTGTGAAGTTAAGAAATGATAAAATATCTAATGAATGATAAATATTAATGAATGATTTTATTTTGAAGGAAAATGATGCACATGTGCTTGCTGCAAAAGAAAGACTACAGAAATTGAAAAATGGACCTGGTTCTATGGCTGCTTATAATAGATTACAGGAACGTGAGAAACTACAAAATCAGATGGAGATCCCGGAGGAAGAGTTTGGAACTCAACAAAACATATCAGAATCTGGTAATTTATTTAGTTGCATCATTTCCATTTCCTATCATACATCTAAATTATTTCTAAGTACATTTGATAATTAATATGATTAATTAGGAGATACACCTATTGTTGGAACTTCAAAAAGAAAGAGAGGATCGACCAAAATGAGCAAAGTTCATGATAGCACGCTGAAAAAAATAATCACTCTGAACGATAAATTTCAACTTATATCATGTGGAGGGAAGAAGTCAATTGCTGAATTTAGCAACTTTTTGGGGTCAACTCTTAGGCAGTTCGTCCCTTTTACTTATGCTAGTTGGTATGCAGTTTCCGAAAAAGATCTGTTGTGGGATTATGTCAAGGTGAATTAGGTTTATCGTGGGTTTATTATTTGTGCTGCTATTTTATATGTTCTTGTTTATGCAGTTTTTATAATTTTTTATAGAAATTTTACATTGTTCCGGAAAAAGCTAAACCTTGGGTTTTAACAACCCTCAGTGATCAGTTTCGGAGCAACAAAAGTTGAATTAAGCGAGATTATTATAAAAAATATGCCACGGATAAGGAGAGGTTAAAGAATAGGCCGAGGGAAGTTTCTCTTGAAGACTGGAAGATTCTGTTGGCATATTGTGTTAGTAATTGTGCCCTAGAGACAATACTTTTATATTTTAAGAAAAATATTTTTTTTATTAAGGATTATATTTTATTCATTATTATTTATTTATTATGTTTTATTTACTGCGTAATAAATTGAAAGTATAATAAATGTCCTTGAAATTTTGATACGTATTATATATCTTTAAGTATGTGACTTAAAAATGAGATTATATGAATAGTATCTTATTTCTAAAATTTCCTAGTCGAGTATTATTATTCAAGGACAATAATAATGCACAAAGACTAGTATGTTTCTTGACAGATGACCACATCTCATTGGTCATAGGTATGGGGATACTAAAGTCAAGAACATAAGTGCATGTATCAATGCATGGCACTGGAATGACCCGCCGTGAGATTCTACATGTTAAGTAAGTGTCATAAGTAATTCTCACTGTGATAATGGTGTAATGATCCTTAGACCTGAAATCATTATATTTCTATACGAGAATTAATATACTTTGATTACATTAAAAGTTACCTTTGACCGGGTGATGATAAAAGTGGACATTGGGTATATTATGAATCGTATGAGAAATATGAATGATCTAGATGGGATTTAATCCTCCTAATTTTAGGAGTGATATTATTGGCCTCTTGTTTGAGTGAGACTATGAAATGCACGGCCGTGCTCAAATGTTGATTTGATTTTAATAGTCTACTCATCGATCAAGAAAATAAAGATTAAATTATGAAGAGGATGACACGAGACATGCCTTGAGTTTAATCTATAATATCAAGATTAAAGGGATTATATTACATGGAACATTATTCACGAAAGGCTTAATCGAATCACCGATTTATTATTATTACTTGGGTAGCAATGATGTATTACTAGATGCCGCTCATTGTTTACAATTTTAATTAGATATTAAAATTGTTGCCAACGTAATAATAACCTACAGGGTCACACACAAAGAACGCTTGAAGGAGAAATAATTTAAATTATGAATTTAAATTAAATAAGTAATTTATTTTATTTATGATATTAATTAAGTATGACTTAATTAATTATATAAATAGAATAAATGAATTACTTAAGCTAATTCCAAAATTAGTAATTAATTAATTAAGTGAGACACTTAATTAAATAATTTGGAATTTTGGATTAGTTAATTATAATTGGATTATAATTAGAAAACTTATTCCTCTTTCTATATAATCTCTTTATGGGCTGATTTAATAATAGAGACATGTATTTTACTAAAACCCTAGCCGTTTTGAGAAAAGAGGAAGACAGAGAGAGAGAGAGAGAGAGAGAGAGAGAAGCCGTTTTTGGGTGCTAGTACACATNAAGTTTTCGGGTGCTAGTACACATCAATCCTTCATGAAAAGTGTTCGTGTGGATACCGTAGAGCGTAGATCGCGAGAGCGGGATACGTGGTGATTAAACAAGTTTTGGACCTCCATTAATCTTTCATTAATGAACTGTTAAAGAGTTTTAAGGTATTTTTTATTTATCTCCGAATTAAATCTTTTGTTTTCGCATGGATCCTGCGGAGGGTTTCGATTTATATAACGTTTTGTATTTAATTTTCGCGTTTTTACACTGCGTGTATGCCTCAAAACCCTTCATATTGGGGCGACGAAACGTTTCAGGTATGTCGTGTAAATTCAACATTCTCTTATTATGCATTTTAAAAGTGGCAATTATCACTATATATGTTCATATTTTCTCATGTTTATTTCTAACAAGCGATAGCAGAAAGGAAGTCTGAAGCTCGAAAAAATGAAACAAAGCCACATACCACTGGGCCCAGGACTTTCGCCCAAATTGCCAACAACTTGGTAAAAATATTTTCACTCATTTATTTTAATTTTATTCATCCTAAATAGTAGTTACACTAAATATTACTTAAAATTTATGGAATTCAACTACTTGATAAACTTGAAAAATTGCTCGATGATATTGATGATAATGAAGCGGAAGACCTGTTAAAAATTTCTGATGCTGATTTATATGTGGAAACACATAAACGAGATGATAAGCGGGATTACAAGATATCAGCTGAGATGGGTGAAGCGGTTAAGGAAAAAATTGAAAGTGCATTTTATAGAGTTCACAGATCAATTTTGATTTTGAAATACTTCTTGTTGTTGGATCTGCTGGTTGGCCTATGTTTCAATATCATATTATAGCGATTTACATTTATATTTATCTGTATCCAACTTGGATTTTGCGAATTGAGATGCCTTACCGGTTACGTAGCAAGATATGCCAGATTTTAGCAACCGCAACTACAGTTTCTAGTTTTTTCACGTGTTTTACGATCGTCCATTTTTCAAGGTCATAAGTTTATTAATGAGCAATTAACTGTTATTTTATGTTATTAATTTCTAGTAATTGTTTTGAGTTTTTAAATTGTTCTTTTTACGGGCCAAAGTCTAGAAAACTCTACAAACCGAAGGTGTTGAGGCTGCTAATAAGTTAGTTTATGGTGACAAAGAACACGCCCCAACTTACCTGATTGGAAGGCTTGTTCACAAAAAACAACCAAATCAAAACTCTGTGGGAACATCGTGCACATTATCGGTTCTAGATCAGGACTAGTATGCTAAAATCCGTACTGAACTTCAGAAAGAGTTTGATGACAAACTTTATCAAAAGCTTCAAGAGATGATGAAAAAATTGGCAGACAAGAATCCAAGTTTCAACATCAACCTCGATGAGTCGGATAAATTGACAGAAGTTTCATATGAGTCTGTGTAGTTCACTTGTGATTTTATGCATTACTAGTTAACTTGACTTGTGGATAGTACGTAAGTTAGCTATTTAGTAGTTAACTTATTATTTTGGTTTGTGAATGTTTATTGTTGGGGTAGCTTGAATCTGTTTTGGATGGATAAGTATGTATTGGAATGTTGGATGTTGTTTTTTAAATGTTTGGCAGATTTGTTATGGGAAATGATAAATTCAGGTGTTATATTATCTTTTTTTATATAAAGTATAGGTAAATAGTCTTGTAAAGTGTATCCATTGATTTAGATTATTGATATACATGTGTAGGTAAAGATCTTAAAAAGTGTTGGCAAAAGTAAAAAGTGTTTATAAAATTAGTGTTGCCATAATTAACAGGGTGTTGCCATTGAAAATAAATTATTTCCAAAATTAGTGTTAGAGTAGCTGTAAGTGGTGTTACCGTAAGGTTTATGGTAATAAAAGTATTGATGTTACAAAAAAAATAAAAGTTAACCATAGATCTATGGTGACAATTTCCAAAATGTTACCAAAAATATAAATGTGTGACCATAGACCGACTATGGTTACACTTTTATCGTTGTAACTGAAAATACGAAAAATGTTACCCCTAGACCTTTATGGTAGTGCCCATATTGGTGACAGATCCATTTTTGACAAAAGTGTTACCATAGCTGTTTTCCTGGACTATAGTTACACTTTTTTCGATTTTTTACACTTTTTTGGGCGTGACTAAAGGTCATATATGTTATAGTGTACCTTATCAGAGTTTATAGTAGGAGTCTCAGTGTTTGCCATGAGGGCATAGTTTATTTCCTCATCAGAGTCTGAGGAGTCCATCTAGTCTTTCTTGGATGTTATGAGTGTCTTTCCGGCTTCTTTGCTCCTCCACTCAGTTGCATAGTGTCCCATCTTGTTACACTTGTAACACTTGACCTTTGATTTATCGAGTGTTTTTGACTTCCCTTTTCTGCCTTCTCCCTTTCTGAACTTTTCCCTGTTCTCAGAATTACCAGACCTATTCTGACATTTACCCTGATTTCTGAACTTCCTGTACTTCATCTTTTTGAAACCCTTGACAATCATAGCAACCATTTCCATCATGTCAGAATCTGTGGATTCATTATCAGAGTCTACATCATAGTTTGCTTTAGACTCTGACTCACTGCTTTCATTCACCTTCACAGCTTTTCCTTTTCCCTTTGAGACTGTAGAAGTTTTTTCGTTAGCTTTCACAGTTTTTGTCTCAACATTTAAGGCAACTGACTTTACCTTGCCACTTTTCCTGTTCTTCCTTTGCTGTAACTCCAAGTCATGATTTTTTAGCTTTTCATATACTTCATCCAGATATATGTCTTCAAGATCTGCTCTGTCTCTTATCAGGGATGTCTGCAAGTCCCATTCTTCAGGTAGAGCCCTTAGAAACTTGGTATTTTAATCCTCATTCTCATACACCTTATCAACCAGAGCCAAGTCATTCAATAGAGTGAGAAATCTATCATATGTATCAGTTAGAGACTCATTATGTTTAGCCTCAAAATATTCATACTCCTAAATAAGAACAGATCTTCTATTCTTTTTTATTTTCTTGGTTCCTTGACATTGAACCTCCAGTGCATCCCAGATTTGCTTTAATGTTTTGCAAGAAATTACTCTGTTAGACATTACAGAGTCTAGACTATTGTGTAAGATATTTCTTACCTTTGCATCCTTGAGGACTTCCTGTTTTTCTTCATTAGTCCACTCTTTCTTGTCCTTCAGAGTGTAGTGCTCAAGAACTTGTCTTCCTTCAACTATGGTTGATGGTACTAACTTTGTTGGTAGATACTGGTCTTCATTAATCCTGTACGCAATTTGCAATGGAGAACCGCAACAATAAAGCTGCTCAGGTACGTATCTTGTTCTTGTTTAGTGTTAGTTATTATGTTCATTTTTTATTTGAGGAATGACAAGAGTGGTCAAAATCATCTTCATATGGAATCTTAATTCGTAGCTTATTTACATTCACTTTGATGTTTAAATATCTCGAATTCTGTTTGTGAGTAGCATGTATTAGGTAATTTTTTGATTAATTTTTTATGTTAAATTTCTTCTTTATTTTGTTCGATCTATTCAACTGAATATACGTACTTATATGGTTGCATGCATCACAACTGAATTAAGCAGTGAGTAAGTTCAACACTACTATTCAGTTGTTCGATTTTTATAATTAAACACCGACTAAACATGCACCGAAAGACAATTTACAAACGTTAAATGTGTTATTTCAGGGAAATAATAAGCGTAGCACATTGCAGACGGTTGCCGATGGAGCGCAAGTGGTGAGTGGAGTTGCAAACCTAGTGAAGGTGGGGAACTACGTGAATGAACATTTCGGCAGCGGGGACGCGGCGGATGGAGCTTCCGGCGTGGCGGACCCGGCGGATGGAGCTTCCGGAGTGCGGACGCAGCGAATGGAGCTTCCGGCATGGCGGACGTGGTGGACGTAGTTCTCACCATTGCTTCCTCGTGTTCTATTATGTGAGTGAATCCAAGTAGATTATCAGTGTATATAAATCCTTGTGCTGGGTGTTAAGTATTTCTATTTTCAAGCTGCTCTTGTAATATGATCAAACTTTCCAAGTCTTCTACAAGTTGTACCGGTTTTTATTTGTTATTATTAATAATAAATAAATGTATTAATAATAAACTCGTACAAAGTTCAGTTTTATAATATACGGTAATATGTTTGGAATCATGTCGTTCATCTCATATCTCGGATTTGAATCATATTAGGTTTTGGTACAGAATTTTAAAATTCTATATATAGATTGAGATCACCTTATTCTTTCATGTTTTTTTCAAGCCACCAAAATTTAATATGATTCAAATCCGACTCATATTCGGAATTTCATTATTCTAATTCAATTCTAATTTCTAATCTCTAACAAATTTTAATTTTTTTATTATTAATAATCTATTTTATTATCCTAAAAAAAATATCACTTAACATATCACTTCTCATTTACATTTTCAACATGTAATATCAGCATTAGCAACTTAATTCTAATCTATATATTGCTATTATTCTTGTATATATTTAATTAGTCTATTATTATATTTTTGTATACATTTAATTAGCATGTAAAATCATATTTTTAAGAAAATATTTTATTCTTCTTATTATTATTATAATTATATTTTTACACATTTTCTAATTGAGCAGTTAACAAAATTATATATAATTCTTCTATAATAAATTTGAGACAAATATTTTGTCTTGGAGAAGACATGCACACACTAAATGAATGAAATTTTGCTAACAATACATATATTATATAAATTTAATCATTGAATATATATTTTCAAATTATAAGATTATATCTCATAAATTTTAACAAATAATATATTTTTCATTAAATTACAAAATATAAATTAAATTTTAGAGATTACTCGTGTCTTGCATCTAGTTTTAAGTTGAATAAAGGAACTTCAAATTCCTTACAAGTTATAACATGTCTAACCGAGTCCTAAAATGTTCTTTCATAAATATTATAAATAATATAATATTTAATAATTTATTGTTATATATTTCAACGACATTATATATATATATATATATATATATATATATATATATATATATATATATATATATATATATATATATATATATATATATATATTTGCTCAATTGCTCCTAATTAATACCATTGTAATATTATTCAAACTCTGGCCATGCATGTGATGTGGTAAAAAGATAAAAATAAATATTATATTAATAAAAATAATATAAGGAATCACTTAAAATTCTTTATAACTAAGGCATGGAAGAAGAATCCAATCCATGTTCGATAATTTTTTTTTAACTGACTTCACTCATTTTAAAATGTATAAATGATGTATATTTATAATTAATATTTTTGAAATTTTCATTTTCCGTATAAAAATATAGAATTCAATTTTTATATAAAAAGAGAAAACTTAGAAAAATATTATATATAAATAGTGTATTATTTTTTAAGAATATTAATATACATGCAGAAGTCAAAATGATAAAAATTATGTGACAATGGTAGCTAAGGCAGACGGCACACTCATAATTTAGTGATTAAAATTGCTAAATTGTTGACGTTTCTCTTTTGTATTATTTAAATTAGAACCAAACCATATTTTTTTAAAACATTTATTGCTTAATCTTTTGTTTTAAATGTTTTACATTTTTATGGCTGAAATAATTCACTTACAGGTGGTGGTTGGTCGTATTTAATCTTTCCTAACTTCATTAATTAGCATATTGAACAATTCATCTGTTAAATCAACTCGTCTATACTACGAGTATATTATTAAATTTAAAAAATTAAAAATTTGGTAGTACATCGTCCTTAATCGGTATTTGGGTGACCTTAATTTTTAAATATTAATATCCTAATTAAAATACATCTCACATTAATTTTTTAAATAAAATACATCTCTAAATAAAAACACAAACATTATCTTATTAAAATACAAATAAAGTATATGAAAAATTATATAAAATATATACATATAACATTAAATAAAATTAAAATTATTATTATAAAAATTAAAAAATATTCAAATAATATAAAAAAAAATTATTAAAACAATTAAATACATACATCATACAGGATATAAGGCAGTGATTCATTAATCACAACCGCACCAACATGACACTGCCGAGAAAGACCAGAGAAGCAACCGTAGAGGGACATTCCATGTTGAACTTGCTCTAGCTAGTTGTATTTACACCAAAATAAGATAAATTAGTTAAATGTACTACAGTAGTAATTCAAGAAACAATCTAATGAATTACATCACTTAATCGATGCGTTTGAATGTTTCTTAAACTATTATTTTACTTCAATATGCTGACTTTACATTTTTTGAAATTGGAATTACTGAGGTATAAATTTTTATATATTATAATTATCAATAATAATAATATCCTCGATCGTATCAAATACTGGGGATTGACTCTTACTAACCCAAGAATTTGTAAGAACAAAAACTTATCGTAAGGCTATATAACCCTAAATATATATATATATATATATATATATATATTTATAATTATTTTTTTAAATAAAATTATTTTATACTNTACTCCCTCCGTCCCACCCAATTGTTATCACTTTTTTTTCACTTTCTGGCACGCATTTTAAGGTGGATTTTAAGGATAGTTCCATAACTTATTTTTAAAAATTTCTTTTTTTGTATAAAAATAGGATTGTTCTATTTTTATACAAAAAAGGAAAATTTCAAAAATAAATTATGGAACTATCCTTAAAATTCACCTTAAAATGCGTGCCAGACAACCCATTTTGAAATGATAACAACTCAACGGGACGGAGGGAGTATATAATTAAAAAAATAAATTTATTGTTCCATCATTAATAAAGATGGTAGGGCTATAAATTAATCCGGACTATGTTAGGGATTGTGGTGTTATCAGTGTAATCAACTAGAGTTACTTACTTTTAATTCAGTAATAAGCTAAGAAAAATGTATTGTCATATGTATATTGACAGTATGTTTGGAGTCACTTGAAACAATGTATTTAATCAAAGCACAAATAGGTGACAGTAAGTTTAATAGTTACTGTCTTGTATAAAAGTAATAACTTGATCTATGGAGTAGAAGTTCACAAAGTGTTCACGCACAGTATAGTTCAAATCCACGACGGTAACATTCAACACTCAAACCTATGACAACATATTCAAGTGACAGCATAATGGAACAGACGACAACAACTATCTCCTTGACAGTAAACTTGACGGAGACTAAAGAACTGAAGACATCAAGTTTTACTGATAACAACTTTGGCGGGGATAGTTGACAGTAGCATTAGAGACAGTATGTTTAGATGGACTCCAAGATTTGACAGCACAGTCTGCGGAGCCATAGATACTGTCATCAGTGTGAAGCTAGAAGTTGACAGTACACTTTTAGTGAGGCAGACAATCTGTTTCAGGTAACAGACTAGATAATGAAAACACAAGGAATGATTTGGACATGTCTATCTAGTCTGTCAAGTCTACTACTACAACTTAGGAGAAGACAAGCAAAAGATAAAGCTTGCTCAAAGAGTCAAAGATTTCTGCATATCTCATAACTGTTTTATCTACAAATGGAATGAAGACAAGGTTGAACTAGAAAAATACAGTTTCTATTTCAAGATTTGTTCTAGAACCAAGGAAAAGTGTACATGTAAGTGAGATATCTCACAAGTACTTTTCTTTATGTAATTGAGCTAAATTTTCTTTCAAGTATAGATACATTAGCAAATTCATTGTTATTGTTTCTTTGTAGCTGAAATCCATTTCCAACCAGTTGTAGCAAACCAAAAATAATAAAATTATTTTTGAAAGTTTAAAAACACAGTCTTCTTTATCTGCTTTGATTGTTTGCATCTTAAACTTGTTAATTATAATTCTTGTTTGTTGTTAGCAAGAAGTTGTTATAATTAATCAAGTTGCATTCAACTCCCCCTTCTGCAACACTTATCTTACTTAACAAACTATCCGGTATCTCAGCTTATATCCGGCTCAAAAATATGATATATGTCTCGTATCCGTTTTATAAGTGATTCAAATCTGATGAAAAAATTAAACTCGGATAAAATATGATCCCGGATATGAGCACTCATATAACCGCTCAGATTAGGTATCATATTATTTTTTATAAAATGATCCTACCCGAATATCCGAATATCCGAATATGATCCATGATTCATATTCGATTCGAACCCATATATAAATTATATTTTTAGTCCATTACGTTTGTTAAATTTTCACAAAATACGATTTATTCACCGTGATAAATTATATATACATAAGTTTTAATTCATAATTATTATGTTTTTATAGTATTATATTTATTTGACTAAATGATAATCATTAGAATAGTTGAAATAAAAATGATATTTAATGTTAGTGAAAGTGGATCATATTTGATTCATATTCGGTGGATCATAAACTATCCGGTTAAAAATAAAAAATACAGTACCAACTCATATTTGGTTTGGATCCGGACCTCATATACCCGTGATCGGTTTGTATCCGAATAAAATGATCTCAGACCCAAATCTGGACACACTAAAAATAAAACGATCCGATACTTAAACATCATGGATGTCCGGTTCTACCCAGATTATTTTACATCCCTAAATGATGGACCCTAAATATAACTTATTTTTTAAAAATAAAATTATTTAATATAAAGATTTTAATACATGGATTTTTCTATTTTAAAATACAAAATTTAAAAGATTGACATTGAAATATTTAAATTATGTAAAATTTTAAAAAAATATGATTTTAATACATATAATAAACAGCTCTGAGAAAGAAAGAGAAACATAAAAATTGAAAGGACTAATAAATAATATTATTTATTATTATATCAAAACAAAAAATAAATAAAATTGTTTCAAATTTTAGTGTTTAGCTGATCAAACCAACCTTCACAGGATAAAAAAAAAAGTACATGATGAATGACTTTTCACTTGTTTCATATAAGTAGTAAGAAAGTGCGGAAAAACTAGATAGCCAAAAGGACGAATATAAGTTATAACTGTTATAAATAAAAGTAATATGTATATTAAAATATCCAACAGAAGAATAATATAGAGAAAGATAAGTAAACTCATATTGTACTCATTTTCATATATCTTGTACAAAGGATGATATGTCCTATTTATAGGACAGGAGCTTCTACTGTCATAGTGTAAAACATAGATGTACTAACATAGCTGTTCTACAGTTGTTTTTCAACTTATCATTAATCTTCCCGTGTATTGGAAAGTGAAGTAAGACTAGAAAAACTTGTAAGCTTTTACATTGACAATCATTAAATATAATATATTATAACACTCCCCCTTGATTGTCAAATGTGAGTTATTACAAAAATTGATTGTCTTATTAAAACCTTGCAAGAAAAAACTCAATGGGATAAAAACATTTATGAAAAAAAAAGAGTACAATCTCCCCCTGAATAAAGCATCTCACATTTTAGCATCTTGTTGTAGCAAATTTCTCAATCTCCGCATACCAATATTATTTCGCAGCTTTTCAGATCTTAATGTAGCTAGTGACTTCGTAATTAAATCTGCGAGATTTTCACTTGAGCGAATTTGTTGTATATCAATATCACCATTTTGTTGAAGCTCATGACTATAGAAGAATTTTGACAAGATGTATTTTGTTCGATCTCTTTTGATGTATCCTTCCTTGAGTTGTTTAATGCAGGCTGGATTATCTTCAAACATAACTGTAGGACTGTTTGAAATGTTTGATAATGCACATAATTCTCGGATATGTTGAATAATAGACCGCAACCAAATACATTCTCTACTTGCTTCGTGAATTGCCAATAACCCTGCATGATTTGATGAAGTTGTCGCCATAGTCTGCTTTACAGATTTCTAAGAAATAGCAGTTCCGCAATATGTGAATAAATAACCTGTCTGTGATCGTCCAAAATGAGGATCTGACCTGTACCCAGCATCTGCATATTCGATCAGCTATGATTTTGAATTGTTTGGAAAGAATAGTCCAAGATCAGTCAACTGTGAGAAATATTCTGGACTTTGTAAAATAGTGTGAGTTGTCGCACAGTCAGCAATGCATATATCTCTCATAGTTATGTTGTATATATATATGTAAACAACGATTTTATTCAGATAAAAAAAGTACATAAAGCAAGCACATAAAACAAGTACATGAAAACACAGAAAGTACATATGAAACCTAGTCATCTAAATCATACTCCCTCCGTCCCGTTGAGTTGTTATCATTTCAAAATGGGGTGTCTGGCACGCATTTTAAGGTGAATTTTAAGGATAGTTCCATAATTTATTTTTGAAATTTTCCTTTTTTGTATAAAAATAGAACAATCCTATTTTTATACAAAAAAAGAAATTTTTAAAAATAAGTTATGGAACTATCCTTAAAATTCACCTTAAAATGCGTGCCAGAAAGTGAAAAAAAAGTGATAACAATTGGGTGGGACGGAGGGAGTAATAAAGATTAACACTAGTGTCAAGTTCGGTTGAAATCTCGTTGGTTGGTACATTTCCTATATTTTGATTATAGTCAGCTAAGTTTGTTTCCACCCTTTTTCCATTAAGCCTTTATGATGATTGGTATAGTTCAACAAGATGTTTTGGAGTACGACGAGTACGTGTCCAGTGCCCCTCAACTCCACACCTATGGCAAATATCTTTAGCATTTCCTTCTTGTGGTGCCTTCCTTTTATTTGGCACTTCATGCTACCACTTCTAGTGGCCAAAGTTGTTGTAACCATCACGTTGCCACTTCAGGTGGCCAGAATGATATTAATTTCGAAACCGTCCACGAAAATTTCCACGCCCGCGATTTCATCAATAACCTCGTCCTCCTCTATGCCCTTTTCCACGCTCATTCTTATGGAATAACGTGTTATGTACTTCAGGTAATTGGGCAGAGCCTGTGAGACGAATCTGATAATTTTTCATCGACAACTCATTATTCTTTTCAGCTATAAGAAGGAGAGATATCAACTCACTGTACTTTGTGAAATTGCGCTGCCTATATTGTTGCGCCAGAATTATAGTGTTGGGGTGGAAGGTTGAGAGGGTCTTTTCAATCATTTCAGCATCAGTAATTTTCTCATCACATAAAATTAATTTTGAACTTATTTTGAACAGCACAGAGTTATATTCAGCAACAAATTTAAAATCTTGGAACCTTAAATTAATCCAATCATATCGGGCTGAGGGCAAATAAACAAGTTTTTGATGATTAAATCTATCTTTAAGATTATTCCAGAGGGTGAGTGAGTTTTTGACAGTTAGGTATTCAGATTTTAAGTTTGTATGGATGTGGTGCCTAAGAAAGATAATAACTTTCGCATTTTGTTCAGCAGTTGGAGTTTTCCCCGTTTCTATAATGTCTTTTAAGCCATTAGCACTAAGATGTAATTCAGCATCAAGCACCCAAGATAGATAATTATCTCCAGAAACATCCGATGCAACAAACTCTAATTTTGCAAGATTCGTCATTCTGATTTACAAAATAAATATTTAAAACATGATATAATAATATGCATGCTAAAATATAAACAATTAATCACGTACATACATTAAAATTTATAACATAAAATTACGACGACATAGTCAACTATAAACGTGATATATATTAATATTAAAATATTAAAAGCATAGCAATTGTAATATATATATTTAAGAGTAATATAAATTCATAAATAATAACGAGAATAATTATAATGGTATTTATAAAATAAAATAAATAAAGTTAAAGCGTACCTCCTTTGTTAAATAGAATTTATTTGGGCAATACCTCCTTCGTAAATAAAACTTACTTGAGCAATACCTCCTTCGTGCATAAAACTTGTTCGGGCAAACACTCGTGTTGATAACGTGTTATAAATAAAAGTAAACGTATATTAAAATATCCAACAGAAGAATAATATAGAGAGAGATAAGTAAACTCAGATTGTACTCATTTTCATATATCGTACTCATTTCCATATATCTTGTACAAAGGATGATATGTCCTATTTATAGGACAGGAGCTTCTACTGCCATAGTGTAAAACATAGTTGTACTACAGTTATTTTTCAACTTATCATTAATCTTCCCGTGTATAGGAAAGTGAAGTAAGACTAGAAAAACTTGCAAGTTTTTACATTGACAATCATTAAATATAATATATTATAACAATAACGTACTTATGCTCCATTTAAGTAAACTTAAAGGAGGCCCAAACATACACCATGTCTCGTCTGCATTTTCTGGTTCTTGTTGATCAGACAATTAAGACACCGTTTGGTATTACTGTTGCAGACAGTTACAACAGCTTTTTGCTGAAAAACTATTAGAAAGTTGTTTGATAAAATTCAAAAGCTGCTATCTGGAAAAACGCTTTTGGCCTAAAAGATATTGTTAGAAAAAGAATGTCCCCCATGTTTTTGAAAAAAGCTAATTTTCAGATTTTGCATAAATAACTACAAGTTTTATCATCAAACCTCCTTAAAAATATTATTTTTACATATTATATCTCAAAATATGTACAAATTAAAAAAAAATATTAAACAGTAATCTGATTTTTCTAACAACACTTTTTCTAACAGCATTTTTTTTCTTACAGTACAACAGTTTTAAACAGCAATTCCAAACTGACCCGAACCTCTTCAGCTAAGTACAGTTTTGTTGTTACTCCACTTGTTAATGTACAATTGAGTGTACAGCAAAAGGCTTGGATGCATATTTATCTTTCACCGCATTGGCAAATATCGTTAAACAGCTGTAGATATCCGGATTTTATGATTTATTTCCGGAAATTAGTACGGAATTGAAAAAAGTACTTTTTTTATTTTGAAGAAATTTAATTTTAAAATAAGCACTTATATTTAAAAAACAAATATGTAAATATGTGCTTTTTTAAAAAATAACTAACTTATATCTTAAAATAAAGAATACCAAATGGGATAAGCTTAGGGGTGACAATTTTGGGCACGACCCAAATACCCGACCCGAAAAATATGAATTCGCATTGGAGTTTCTGGGGTTTGGGTCAATTTCTCATTGATTTCAGATTACTTGAAATGACCAGAAATTATATATATAATATAAATTAATTATATTTAATATTACTTATATATTAATTTACTATTTAAATATTATTAAAATTATTTTTTATAATAAAAATAATTAATTTTTATAAATTTATTATTTATATTTATTATTTATTAATAAATTATAATTATTTCAAGTCGGGTTCAGTTTACTCATAGATAATTCGGGTCAGGGTCGGATTCAGTATTCTGACCCATTAAAATTTCGGGTCAGGTTCGGTTGAAATTCTGACTCGAGTCTATCAACCCAACCCGACCCAAACCCAAAACCCGAAATTGCCCCCAGATGAGCTTAATCAGATTTCAGTCTTCAAGTGGAATCAAATTTTCCCAATCATATAAGTTAGGTTCGAAATTGAATTCGTTAAATTAAAGTTTTGATAATCCCACCATAAAATCAGAACCAAAATCCGACCATTTGTATTAGTTTCACTATCTGATTTCAATGAACCAAATAACAAAAATCCATAAGATAGGACAAACCATCAAATCGGAACCAAAATCCTGGAGTATTGGTTTCACTATTGGATTTCAAATCCGGTTCAGGTTAGGAAAAAAATGGATTTGAATCTGTCAAAACCGATCCTATTCATTGTATCACTACGCCGGTTGAGTTTGAGTATATATAACTATATAAGGATTAGGCAAGTTAATGCTGAAAACTAATTCATTCTTAGCACAATCAAAACAATACAATCTATCAATATCACCAAAAGACAATGCAATGCTACTGCAACAGAGAACAAATTCATACAGTAACAGGAGAGAGTTTGTAACCATAGATCTTCTAAAACAGAGAGGTTCCCTTTCCTTTCTTGTCTCCACCGATCTCAAAATGTTTGCACCTCTACACAATCAACCAAAAAAAGATAGGGCAAGTTAAAATAAAAAATATCAAATGATACTGAAGGAATGTGATTTCTAAAAATCGAGAAAATAACCTTAATAGGATGCTGCGACACATGTTTGCAGCCCTGGCACTGAAGCCTCAGCACAATCTTTTTGGTAGTTTTTGCCTGTTGAGAAAACAAAGTTATTGAGTGATACGATCATAAAACTCAAGAGCAAGTATTCCATATTATGATTATAATTTACAAACATATGTGGACCAAATATCAATCCGCAATAGATACAGCTTACAAAATTTTATTCGAAAAGTATTAAACAGATAGTTACCTTCTTGTGGAAAACCGGCTTAGTTTGTCCACCATAACCAGACTGTTTACGATCATAACGCCTCTTTCCTTGGGCAGCCAAGCTATCCTTTCCTTTCTTATACTGTGTCACCTTGTGCAATGTGTGTTTCTTACATTCCTTAGACTTACAGTAAGTCTTCTTTGTCTTTGGCACGTTCACCTTTAAAAATGAAAATAATTTGATTTCACTCTAAACATTTCATTACCCCGACTGTTCGAACATAACTACTTAGGTTGTGTCCACTTAGGTTATCTATCTAAGTACTTAAACAAACATCAACATATAAATTACAAGGACATATATAAACCCATCAGAAATTATTTAATTTAATTTCCCATATATTCAATTTTATAAATAACACAAACAGATCATAAATAAATCACATAATTATTAAACAATAAAACAAGATTTAATAGCAGTTCTATTTTATATAGATACAAATATATGTATGTGTAGAAGAGGAGTATGGAGAGAGTATTACCATGGCTGAAGGGCAGCAGAGAGATCTTGAAACCGGAGATAGAGAAGATGCAGCCGACAAGCACAACAGAGACTCTGTGTATATAAAGATTAGGGTTTATCGCTTTTTTGGGCCTTGATAATTATCCAACTTAAGAGGCTTTGAGATGAGCCCATTATAATAGAGCTGTACTAATGATAGTATGATACTGTAAATTCAATTTTAATACAAAATTATATTATAATTTCATATTTATATTTGTATCATATGCATTTAGATATCCTGATGAATATTTATAACTATTATATTTATATTAAAATAGAATTAGATCTGTTAGATTATCAGGCAATATAATAATAACTGGATGATTCAAGTTTAAAATGTGTAGTTTTGAGTTTTAAATTTTGAATTTAAGTTATTTTTTAAAAAAACTAAATAATAAAAAGAATGAACCATTTTATTGCTGTAAAAAAAAGATTAAAAAAATTATTAACACGTGCATATTTTATGAACAAACAAAATATATTGTTAATTAGCATTTCAACAAAAAGATAATCTAGAATCAGATAATCCATATTGCAATTTAAAAAAAAAAAAAAAACAGAGAGAGACGTTGAGAATGGAGATTAAAGTCGCACGTTCTAAAAAGCAACAATTTAAATTATTAGTGTCTCAATTTTCCAATTCTGACAACTAACTGTCCCCTTTATCCAAATTACCTTGTATATTTAAAAAATGTGTGAATTATTAAGCTTATGAAATAAAATTAATATTTTGCTAAATATTACAATTGTTTTATGTAATATTAAAATTTTCAAAAATTTGCAATTTAATGCGTTTCTAGAAAATTCGGACCACACGGCGGTGGTCTCTCTGTAGAAAGCCCTCCAACACCACTTTTTTCTTGTACTCCTCTGAATCCATATCTGTGGTGCTTAAATTCAAACCTTTTCGAACATTGTGGTTGGAATCCACCCGAGTTCTTAAGCGAGGAACCATAAAAAGCCATGCAAACGTACAAAGAATGGCACATAACGTTCCCCATATCAACATTATTTCAAGTGTCATTACTATAATTATCATCCCCACAATCGGATCCAAATTTTTTCGAGTTCCTCGGCTGCTATCATTATCATCTCCGCGATGAACAGCCTTTTGTTTCTTCGGATTTCGCCCCGGTGGCCGAGATGTGGTGTGTGGCAGCACCCTTATGGTTTCAGTTGAACGAAACACAAAATTTTCAACCTTATTTTTTCTTTTCTGCTTCTGCAATTTGTCATCCTTTCCCAAAGAAATTCTCTTGTCCGGGTCACTAATTTCTTGGGTGATTTCTTTATCAGAAATCTTTTGCTGAAATAATAAAACGATAGCAGAAATAAATTTTCTGAATTTTTTCGTAATACATAGCTCAAATGAAAATAAACTTTAAATGAGAATTCGTAACCGGTACAAATCAACTATTTTAATCGCACAAATCATTATATGCATCCAAATCACTAGTTCTCATTGGAACCTGACTCGTATAATACATACCTTACGGACTTGAGTACTATAGTTTTGACCTGAATCAACAGCCGGATAACATGTCCTATTAATTCCAGCGGCTTGCTGAGAAATATTTTCATCCTTCTTCAGAGAGTTACAGAGCTCTCTGTCATGCCTTTCGGGCACATCAAAATCGATCGAAATATTTGAAACGGTAGATTTATCATCACTAAAAGTTGATGAAGATGTAGACGAGCTGGCCTGCTTCTTGTCCTTAGAGCTACTAGCAGTTTTCATGTCTTGACAAAGTAATTTGTGAGAAGATCCGAAACAACCAATAAAGCAGCTGCTACTTCTGAGCTTCGATTGACTAGTAGAATATTCTTGGATTTCATCCATTTATATGCAAGATAGAGTGTCTGAATTGTGGAGGTGGCTGTCTGAAATGCTGATACATGTATTATATACGAGTACTACTCATATGATTAATTGTTTAGGAGGAGAAGACTTGTAATTGGTCGAGATTTGTTATGCAAACGCGATTTCACCCAAAACCAAGTAATGTTATATATCCCTTGTTCATTACATCATCCGCTGTTAATTGTTAGTCAAATTCTCTGTCGTAATTATTGTTACATGGCCTCTTAAGTCTTAAGTATTCTATTTCAGAAATAAAATGTCTAGTTTTTGTCAATAAAAATTGTAAGAGAAATTTATAATTACTTTGTATTAAAAATTGTTTTAATCTTAAAATACTAACTAGCAGGGTCATTCACAAAAATGTCAAATTCTAAATTTTGCAAGTTCCTTTGTTCCCGAATTCGGTCAAGCTTACTCATAATACTTCGAAGTGTGTCGTGGCTATACATGTTGTGTAAGTAACCGTAAGGAATGCAATCTCATTTTAAATTATTTGGTTTATTTGGTTTTTTATAATTAATTAAATTGATTAAATTTTAATTAAAAAATATGTTACATATACTTTAAAATATATAACTTTCCATTTTTAAAATTATAGATGAAAATTTTTAAAAACCCAAACTATGTGCAAGATATTTGACTAGGTGAAAATCACGTTGGGTTATAGTGACGGCTGTATGCTGCAGTTGATTTTCTTAATATTATAATAAATTAATGACTAAAATATTACGTGGCTAAATCTTAACATCATTGATTACCTCAAAGTCTTAATAATACTTGCACTATCCTATTTTACTATTTCTTATAAACTTTTTTATATATATTAATAAATTTTAAATGTCATAATATTTTTATAAATCTATTCATATTTAATATGTATATAATTAAACATTTAAAATACATAATGAATGAGAATAATATTAAAAATTATTAATAAATATAAATTATATAAAAAACAATTAACATGAAATAAAAATAAAATAAAATGCAATGATGTTAGTCTTTCTATATGCTCGGTTTATCTCTTGAATACAAGTTTTTAATCAGGTGGAACAAATTTCATGTCTTAAAGATTAATACGACGAACTTAGTCAATAAACTTATCATATAATTTATATAATATGTCCCAAATTAATGAGGTATTTTATGAATATGTTTTTTTATTATTCAATAATTATAAATATATCCTACACTTAACTTTTAACTCACGTATAACTTATTTAAAAATATTAAGTTATAAATATTAATATTTGTCTATTAAATATCACTAAAATGCCTTTAATACAATACATAATTAGGTTTTAAAATATTATCGCAGCCAATTATTTAAAAAAATTAAGCTCTAGTTAGAAACAATCTTTCTGACGCTGAGTGGTTATGCAAGATTTTGGGGTTCAGTGTCACTCGTTCTGTTTGACGGATCTAATCCGTGCATAGAATAAAATTTACTTTCAACTTACCCTCATCACTCAATGTTAACTAACAGAAATTTCATATAAGAAATTTGAGCACCAGAAACATTCCTCCAACTGGAGGCATAGTTTTAGTGAAAGTGAAATTGAAACGATTCCTATTCACATGGTATTTGAAAAAAATTGTGGAATTCATAATGTATCAAAAATTGATTTATTAGTATATCAATTATAAAATGGAATATATTAGAAAAACACCCTTTATTTTTTTAACAACGTACCATCATATTCTTTCAAAAAAAAAAAACAACGTACCATCATATCATATATGTACTAAATATTAACTATGGTGAATATCGTTGGATCGGTTGTAGACAATAAAATTATTTAATCAGAGTTTTTTACTTTTTCAATCAGGTTAATTGTAATTATAACCGTAATCTTCGTTAGTACAAATATTGAATTGACGAAATTATAAAAATAAATTTAAAGAATATATTTTTTAACTTAAATAAATAAATTATTTTTTTAAAAAAAATCAAATATAATAAAATAATAAAATATTAATATTTATTTTATTACATATTTACGATATAAACGGACTTCAACAAATTATTTTTTGGATAACTTATTAAAGACACGTGCAAAAGTTAAAGTTAAGCTGACTGATTTGAAACACGAGTTTCCCAAGAGTGGATAGAAGAGGTGGGTTGAAGGTTTGACTAGTGTCTGTGGGGCTCTGACTGACTTGAGATGGATCGAAGAGAGACGATAAAAAATGCCGAGAAGTTAATGGAAATGAGTATGAAAGGTAACGATGCGTCTCACGATGCTGCCCATGTTTATAGAGTTCGAGACCTCGCCCTCTCTCTTGCTCGTGAACAAGGCCTCTCTTCTTCTCCACATTCCATGGAAATTGTATGCTCTCTCTCTCTCTCTCTCTCTCTCCCTCTCCTCTCTCTCTCCATGAATGTGAGATTTTTTTCGTGCCTTGTATATAACTATTATTTTTCATATATCAGAGACTGAATACCTGAAGCTTCATCGTTCTTTCGTACTGCAGGTAGAGCTAGCTGCACTTCTTCATGATATAGGTGACTCCAATCGTGCCTGCTATTTATTTACTAAATGAACTCTTTTGACACTTCATGCCGTCTCATGAACTAATAAATCACTCCCATGCCTGTTATACTGATTAAGAATATAACATTGGATTGATGGATTTGGGTGTTAAGTAAGCAACTCTCCGGTGTTAGGAGGTGGCCTAATTGGATCATATACTATATTCAACAGTTTGGTGTACTAGTGATGGTCTTGTTATACACTATAGTTGATAATAGATACTAGAAAACATTCACGTCAACTATCAAATGCTATATATATGTTGTTTGTGGAGAGAATATGTTCCAGTTACATTTGAGAAAGCTAGATTGTCATATCTGAGATTTAAGCCATATTTCTTTACATCATGGGTATACCTTTTTTCTATAACTTAGTGGAACATATGCGTTTTTTCAAACAAATATGTTAAAACGTGTTTATGTATCTGTTTGTGCATATATGAATTAACATTTTAAGCGTATTTAAAATTTTTGGAGTTGATTATCACTGACAATACAATTTATTGAATATGAATTGCAGGAGACTACAAGTATGCGAGGTTGGTCATTCATTTAAATTTTTTACGCAGTAATTATATTTATCCTCTGAATAAGAAGAAGAACTGATAAGAAATTCCTGTCTATGTTCTGAGCTTAATGTTGTGATACTTCTTTGTCACATAGAGATCCATCAGAGGAGAAAATTGTTGAGACATTTCTTGTAGAGGAGGGCATAGAGGAGGAGAAAAAGTTGAAGATTTTAGATATAATTAAACGAATGGGTAATTATTTTTAGGTGCATCATGTATTATTAGTTGCTGACCATTTGATTCTAATAGTTATTATTTTGATAATTGTACACACACACATTATCTTTGACAAAGTTTGAGGAAGATAACACTTGAATTTATTTTGTCAATCATCAGTTTTTTCCCTTGTTCCCTTGTTGGCAGCTTAAATTTATTTGTCAATCATCATCCTTTTCCCTGTTAAAGCTTGCATATGTTCCCCCACTTTGTTGTATCCCTGTGCTTTAAAATTTTAGTGGGAAGTGATGACTGGTGTGGAAGGGTTCATTACAGAAAGTTTCAACTTGTGAGCATAACCTGTAATCCTACTCTTTTTTACCATTCAATCCCTAGCGCTTTGCGAAGCGATCTTGCAAAACCGATTTCCTGTCCCCACCTTTATCTACAAGTGCAACTATATTGCTATGTTCCACCTTCCTGTTTTTTTTGCTAAGCTTCCACCTTCCTTTCTTGCTCGCTACTATTATATAATTCAGACATATTTATCAAGGTTGTGTAAAATCTTATTACTAATAATCATTTTCCTTCAGGATTTAAAGATGAACTTCAAGGGTTTGGAGATGGTTGTTGCTCACCAGAATTTGGGGTTGTTCAAGATGCTGATCGTCTTGATGCAATTGGCACTATCGGTAATTCTTATGCTTTTGTGTTGCTCTTATATTTGTTTCATTTATACTGAGACTTGTTTTACATGAACTTGTACGTGCAGCTGAATATTCAACTCATTAGTATGATACTGGACTTCAGTAATGTTATTAATTTCTAGCCATATTTTCACCCTCCAAATTTTTTATTAGTTGTCCTCATATGAATATGGTGGTCCATATGAGATATACTATTAATTGTCTGTGACTCTCTGTAAAGATTTCCTTTTGTAACTTTTATTCAGGAATAGCTCGTTGCTTTACATTCGGTGGTAGTAGGAACAGGGTACTGCATGACCCCATTATACAGGCCCGATCTGATTTGTCTAAAGAGCAATCCGTGAAAAAGGACGAACAGACTACTGTGAACCATTTTCATGAGAAGCTTCTTAAGCTTAAGGACTTGATGAAAACAGAGGTTAATCATTGATTTCAGGGCGTCTAGTTTCAGCCCTTGTGCTTTGAAAACATAAGCAATTTCCTTAGAAATGTTTGCAACAATTTTCTATATATAATTTAGGCCTGCACAATCACCAGACTTGACTTGGATATGAAATTGTCTAAGTATTGGATGTGGTGATGGCAGGCTGGGAAGAGAAGAGCTATGCACAGGCATAAGTTCATGGAAGAGTTCCTCGAAGAATTCTATAAGGAATGGGATGAGAAGGCTTAAGCATGAAGATCGAACAAGATGAAGAAAGAGGCTAATTCTTTTTTCACAACTATTACTCAATTATTTGACCTTATAATCCTTATTAAAAAAGGTCTAAATTCGATATGCAGATGTTTTCTCTTCCTGAGCATCAAAATATCTATGTTTTCTCTCGCCGAGCATCAAAATATCTATGTTTTCTCTTCCCGAGCATCGAAATATCTGGATGTTCCCTTTGCAGATAGATTGTTTCCACTAATTTTAATATATAGTAACAAACTTCTCTGTCTGTTGTTGTCACATATGCAAATTGGATAGTCAATAAATTATCAGCCTACTAGAACCTACCCATTGGCGAATGAGGCTGAAAGTAGTAATTTTGTTTTAGTGATTTGATTGCAAAATCAAGTTTTCTTGAAAATATAAAATCGGGTGGATTAACTGTCTTATGAAAAGTGATATCGTTAGGAACTGTTATCAGTAACGATAAGGACTGTGATAATCTCTTAGGGAGCCAAAAACATCACAACCTCTTCACCAACAAGTAGACAATGAGACGGTCTACATAATTGCATGTCAGTGGGCATTCCACAAATTAAGACTTGATTGGAGATAAAAAAAAGGAAGTGTTTGTGTGAATGACAATTACCTTATAGAAGCTATCTATTCTGAAAATAATGATGTAAGTTGTATCTCTGTATTTATTAATCATTATCTTTGCATTATTTAAATATGTATTTGTATACTATATAAACGCATGAATAAGTTTATATTGATGTATCGTTCATAACATATCATTCATATAACCTAACAGCTCTTAAGAACATCTAATTTCTTGAGAGAGTTTTGTATTAAATTTGTCAAAGTTAATACGAACAGTTCTTCTTTTATATACTTGTGTTCTAGTTTTCGATTGTTTGGTACTATTATATTCAACTCTCTTCTATAATAGTCTAATTACTGGGTAACAATTGGTATCAGAGCAGACAGTTTCTATTTAACCTAAAAGATCTTAAACAATGTTTGGAAACAAGTATGAAAGCATCAAATTTTCAATTCTTAAAATGGCTTAATACCACCACATGGAGGGTGAAGATGATGATATTCCTGGAAGCTACAGATCCTGACTATCTAGACAGGATTAATGAAGGTCAGTTCACCTACTCTGCCAAATACAGATACACCCCCATGAACTTTGGCAATATTATTAATCAATTCCATAATGAGGACTATTTTACCCACTCCAGCTCCTCGAATAGTCCAATTTTTCCAAGAGATTTATTACTTTAATTTCGGTTTCAAAAATAGATAATTTTGTATCTAACTGTATAAAGGCGGGCGTAGATCTATGAATAGGAGATGTTGTGCGAATATCTACAGGTCATAAATTATCAACGAGCTCTCCAAGTACGTTGAAAATTTGTCCAAGAGTCGTTCCAGTATTTACCAACAAAATTAGTACCACCAACTGCAGTTGAAGAAAGACAAGTTCCTTGGCATTGCACTTTGAAGGATAAGAAACAGGAAGTTCTCAAGGATGCAAAAGTGAGAAATATGTTACACAATAGTCTGAACTCTGTGATATCTAACAGAGTGATTGCTTGTAAAACAGCAAAAGAAATCTGGAATGCGCTAGATGTTCAATGTTAAGGAACCAATGAGATCAAAAAGAATAGAAGATATGTTCTTATTTAAGAGTATGAATATTTTGAGCCTAAACAGAATGAGTCTCTAACTGATACTTATGACTTGTTTCTCACTCTATTGAATGACTTAGCTCTAGTTGACAAGATGTATGATAATGAGGACTCTAACACAAAATTTCTAAGAGGCCTTCCCGAAGAATGAGACTTGCATACATCTTTGAGACATAGCGGATTTGGAAGACTGGATGAAGTATATGCCTATATAGGGTTATCTGATCATACATTTAGGATTAGGTGTCAGACTTACTTTTAAAATTGAAGAATTTTGATTATATAATTAAAATTATTATTTTTAAAATTTTAAAATTAAAATTTATATTCACAGAACAAAAAATTTTAAAAAATTAATAAATAAATATATATATATATATAATCATCACTCTTAAAAATATGTACTAAAACTTAAACGTCAAATATTATTAAATGAAAATAATAATATTATAATAAATTTAGGATCAAATTATAATGATGAAAGGCTATCACGACTTTCGAAATCTCTCTATTGTACTAGTAGCATTTTCATTATAATTCCGTCCTCAATTCCATCCCTATTATTTAAAAAAAATTGTAAAGTTGAGTAAGCAGCAATAGCTGGAAATGGGTTTAGAATTCATTCCACCCCGTACAGGATAGTTGAGAATGGGACCAGAATTTGTGACTTATATTTTGCAGAGAGACTCAAATTATTTATTTTGAAGTGAAATGAACACAGTCCAGTCGTGTAACTAAATTTTGTAGATAGACATATGTGTAAGCGCCAGTCTGTCGTGTGGAAATGACAACTCTTACTAACACTAACACCAAAGCTTGGTCAGCTTAATATATATATAGTCATCAGAATTTATATTAGTTTTTCAGCTGAGCAATAATTTATATTGGGAGTACTATATAGTCTATATGGTTATTGGAATTGAAAAGTTGATACAATAATTAAAGCTTATCTTATTTATCTTTAAACAAACAAAAAATTATATCAGTTGTTACAGTATTTAAGATTATTAATTTTTTATTTATTGAATTAAAAAGTCTTTATTACAGTAATTATTTGATCGTGAAACACATTTGCCCCATCAAGTTTAAACCTATTTCTTGTAAAAATGAAACAACTAGCTAGCACCAATTGACTTGATTATCCTTTGCTCTTCAAACCAGTATAAATATGACCTACTCTGTGACACTGAGAAGGCATGCACTAAGATAGTCAGTTATGGAGCCAGAAACAGCTTCTCATAAGAAAGACTTCAACCAAGAATTTGAAGACTTGCTTTCGACTTTGCCAAAAGTGAAAGTTGCAGAATCATACTTTTAACAATACCAAGGATTCTGGTATCCTCCACAGATGGTGCGAGGTGTTGTTAATTGTCAAAAACTTCTTCAACCCCCGGAAAATGATATCTTCCTATTTACGGCACCTAAAGCCAGCACCACATGGCTTAAAGCTATCCTCTATGCATTACTCAACCGTGAAGTCTACCCTCCACATGATACTCACCATCCTGTGCTTAACAAAGCTCACCATGATTTCGTTCCTTTATTGGAATTTCTCGATCCCTCCAAGTATGACTCTGTTAGCAACGCCCCCGACCAAACCACTAGGATCTTTGCAAGTCATATTCCATTAGTTAGCCTCCCCAAAGCCGTAACTGACGACCAAAGCTCATCAAACTGCAAAATAGTTTACCTCTGCAGGGACATCAAAGATAACATTGTTTTCATTCTTTCACTTTCTCAACAACAATAATATTCTCAACTGTCCTGTTTCTTTGGGAGATGCATTCGAATTGTACTGCAAAGGAAATTTAACAGTCGGACCGATATTGGAAAAGCCGCATAAGGTTCTGTTCATCAAGTATGAAGACATGAAAAGTGAGCCTCAATTTCAGTTGAGGCGTCTCGCAAATTTTCTTGGGAAACCTTTTTCCCAAGAGGAAGAAAATTCAAGTATGGTTGATCAAATCATAAGTTTGTGTAGCTTTGACACTATGAGTAAATTGGAGATTTATAACAACAAAAATGTGGTGCATGGTGTGAGCAATAAATCATTTTTCCGTAGTGGCGTGGTTGGAGATTGGAAAAATCATCTCAGTGCAGATATGGTTGCTAGGTTGGACCAGATTACGGGAGACAAATTCAGTGGTTCCGGGTTATCTCTCTGATATATTATGATCATCGATCAGTATGGCATACTGAGCTAGTATGCTGCCTCCAATAATATTTATGTAATTTCCTTCTTTCTGGTTGTTCAGCACTATCGTGCTGTCTTGTGTGCGTATCATGTGTAATGTTTCATTTGATGATAATAAAAAGTATCGAATAAATCGTTTGGAATCAATAACTTTGTTTACAAATATTGAAAAAACATATACTGATCACATTGAAGCAGTAGATCAGAGCCACTTCCTTTGAACATGCTTGTACTTATAAATTGTTGCTAAAATTTATTGTTACAGCATCGAAATCATCTAAAATTTATAAATTTAGTTAAAAACTGAGTTAACGTCGGGTAATTTCCGAGTACAACTTAGTGGTCTAAAATATGAGTTTAATCAATTTTTTCGACGGACTATATATGATCATTTTTCAACGATTTTGATAATTTTTTCACAACCATGTACTCCAAAGAATACAATGTACATCCCAAAAAAATAGTCTTTACAAATATAACATCGATCCGAATCCTTATATTACATTGTTCTGATCTCGCAGAATTCAGTTTGGAGATAATTATCAATGTTTTACCAAAGTTACATACAACTTAAAGGTATAAATCGTTCTGCAAGTAGTAATACCTTTAATATGTTTCGCACAACAACTTTTGGTTCTCATTTAGCAGCTAAACATAATCTTACAAGTAAAAGATTAGCATCATGTGCTTGTGTACTAGAGCATATCAGTAACAATGAGGTGCGTGATTATCTCTTATGGAGCAAAAAACATTACATCACCAGCAAGTACAGGTTGAGAAGGTCTAAAATCAAGAATTTGAGGCACCGCCTGGTTGAAAGCCATTCTCTATGCATTAATTAACCGTGAAGCCCACCCTCTAAAGATCTTCAACATCCTCTGTGTAACAAAACTCCCCATCAACTCGTTCCTTTTCTCGAATTTCTTGATCCCTCTAAATATGACTCCGTTTGCAACTCCCCAGACACATTGTAACTCATTGTGCATTTGTCAGCCTCCCGAAATCTATGATGGACAATGCTAGGTCATCACACTGCAAAATAATTTACCTGTGCATGGACATCAAAGACAATTTTATTTTATACTTCCACTTTGCCAACAAGGCCAATTTATGATTCTCTCCCATTTCTATGGAAGACGCATTTGATTTGTACTGCAAAGGAATCAGTTCAGGTGGACCGATTTGAGATCAAATCTTGGCATATTGGAAACAGAGTTTGGAAAATCCACATAAGGTGCTATTTATGATGTACGAGGAGATGAAAAATGAACCTCAGGTTCAGCTGAGGCGTCTTGCACATTTTCTGGGGAGACCCTTTTCTCAAGATGAAGAAAATTCGTACTTGGTTGATGAAATCATAAGTTTGTGTAGTTCTGATACTATGAGCAAATTAGATGTTAATAACAACGGAAAAGATGGCCATTTTATAAGTAATAGTGCAATTTTTAAGAACGGTGTAGTCGGAGATTGGAAAAATAATTTAAC
This sequence comes from Oenanthe javanica, assembly GCA_008931105.1. Taxonomy (NCBI): domain Eukaryota; kingdom Viridiplantae; phylum Streptophyta; class Magnoliopsida; order Apiales; family Apiaceae; genus Oenanthe; species Oenanthe javanica. Next base: position 1,334 of record QRFB01003208.1, on the reverse strand, counting down.
TGCAGATATGGTTTCTAGGTTGGATCAGATCACGGAAGAAAAATTCGGCAGTTCAGGGTCATCTCTTTGATATATCATCTATATATATCTTCAACTGCCACTAATTAACAACAAAGTACTATAGTGGTTTCCGTTTCTTTTCTTCTTCAGTACTACTGTGGTATATATGTTGGGAGTGACTTGTGTATTTTTTATGTAATAGATATGTATAATTTCCATTTGATGCTAATAAGAAGAAAGGACTTGAGAATTTGGCAGTTCAGGGGGTTATCATCAAAATAAATATCTTTCGTTTCATATTTTTTCAGTGATCTAATCATATTTTGTGTTTCTGCGATAATCGATCTCGACACGATATTAGGAATTCTGATGTTTCTGCCCCAATTTATTCGAATAATACCAAGTTTACAGTATTATCTTTCATAAACAAGAAGTTGTATCCAAGAACAAACATGGGTGTTGGAGCAAAATATCGATGAGTTACTTCAATTTACTGGATCAGTGGTGCTTCCAGATTAAAAATAAACTGGTTTATTTTTAATCAGTTTAATTAAGAGATTTTAATTAGTAAAATTTATATAAATATATGAGATCCATAATATTTAATAAAATTATAATCAATTAAAATATATCACATAATATTTAAAAACTATTTTTATATATAATTTTGTACATTTAACATTTCCCTTTCTCCGCACCTACCAAGTGTTATATCATCTTTACCAACTTGTTGACCAACTCCAACAAACACAAATCATTATCCCAAGAAAAAATGGGTTTGAGATTCTTCTCTCACTCCTGGCGCTCATGAGATTCTTAAATTTTTAAGTCTTTATTAGTAATTTATAAGTTATATTATATTATATTTAACGGCCTTGTAAATCATTTGGTTGTAAAACTCATTTGCTCCCCTCAAATTTAAACCTATTTCTTGTCAAAATGAATCAATTGACCAAATTATCCTTTAGTGCCAAAACTAGTATAAATATCACCAAGACTGACCAGGGAGAGTAAGATAGTCACTTATGGAGCCAGAAACAATAGCACAACCTCCTCATATGCAAGTCGACTACAACCAAGAATTTGGAGACTTGCTTTCGTCCTTGCCAAAAGTGAGAGCTCTAGAATTATACCTATACCAATACCAAGGGTTCTGGCTTCCTCCAAAGGCTTTGCAGGGTATTGTTAATTGTCAAAAACATTTTCAACCACGCGAAAATGATATCTTCCTTGTTACTGCACCTAAATCTGGCACCACATGGTTTAAAGCCATTCTCTATGCATTAATCAACCGTGAAGCCTACCCTCCACAAAATACTGAACATCCTTTGCTT
>QRFB01003207.1:15421-41752 GCA_008931105.1 Oenanthe javanica | reverse complement strand
TATATATATATATATATATATATATATATATATATATATATATATATATATATATGATATATAAGGCCGAAAATAACCAAGCCAAATATATTGTGACTTGAATGAGATCAAGTACATTTTCTAACTACTTTGTTTATAAGGCCTTAAAAAAATTAAAAAAACTAAACTATGGCCTTTTAAACAAGAACAATATGTGCCACTTAGATTCGACGAAGATGTTTCGTTTATGTCCTACTATAGACTTATACGAATATTATCTAACTCGGAATCAAGATTGGCTTAATTTCAAGAACTCAACAAGTAAGGCTTGTTTATATCTCTAAATACTAATATGAGATTTATACAAGTATCACTTAACTTGGTGTTCGAAGTTAATCAAACTTACTAATATTCTACTAGTATACTTTGTTTATATCTCTAAATAAATATATGAGATTTATACAAAGAAACATAACTCAGAATATAAATTAGTTTCTTTCACTTAATAATTCAAACAAGGAGTACTTTTATTTATGTCTTAATATATAGACTTATACAAAAATTCTCGACTCAAAATTAAATTGAGTCTAAATTTACAAATATTGTACGAGAGAGCTTCGTTTATATCTCTTAATAATGTATGAGATTTATATGAATATTCTTATCTTGGAATATAAGTTAGTTTATGTCGCTCTTTATTTCAAACAAGGAGATCTTCGTTTATTTCTAATAATATAGACTTATACGAAAATTATCTCAACTCGAAAATAAAATGAGATAGCTTACTAATATTCAACAAGAAACCTCTTGTTGATATCTCTATACGAAACTTATACAAATCGGTTCTAACTCGGAATAAGAGCTAGCTTTAAGTACAAAAATTCAACAAGGAGTCCTTTTGTTTATGTCGTACCTCGACTTATATAAATTGGTCTCGAGTCGAAACTTAAGTAACTTGGAGTTATTATTATCCCGGAAAGGTAAACCAAGGATATGAACAACTAATTTAGGTGAGCAAGAGATGAAAAGAAAGCTCCCCTAAATATCAACACAACTTAAATATACTTAAAGAAGACAAACTATTAAACCTCGTGTATATATAAATCGTAGACAAGACTAACTATTTATTTAATCTAAACAATTTAAATAAATAGAGCCGAATTATATATATATATGAAATAGACAAGAAATAATTAACTTATGACCCTTGTGCTCTTGGTAGAGACAAAAAGATTTCTTTCGAAATCAAGGGATAAGAGTTAGGTTCGGGTTTAAGCTTTTATGTGTGTATATAAAAAATAAACAAGCAAGATACACACACTACTAGACATGAATCAATCTATTGATATATATATATATATATATATATATATATATAACCAACTTGTAACCCTTAAGATCTAGAGAGAAATCAAGAGAAAAGCTAGTTAAAAGCCAAAAACATACAAAAAGGGGTCGCCGGAAAACGTCACCAGAAAATGGCTGAAATATCAACTTATGGTATAACTTTGAGGAAAACTGGATAAGTCTAAGGGATGTTGGAATATGGTCTTTGGGTAGCCTAAAGGGACTTGTAAGGTGTGTGTAGAAATTGTGCAAGTAAATGTGTTTATAAGCCTTATAGGTGAAAGATCTATAAAAGAACTAGGCTTAAAGCCTAAGAACACTTGGAGATGAAAACTTTCTAGAGTTGAGAGGTTCTTGAGAGAGAAATTTTTAACATTTACTTGACACAAAATGACTTGAGAAATGGTGGGGGGATGAGGCCTTTTTTTATAGCAAAAACTTAGGCATTTTTTTATTTAATTAATTAGGGGACAAGGGAACAAGCTTTTGCATAAATCAAGAAAAGGTACAATGATTCAAATTTTTGTTCTCTCAGCTGAACTAACCCACATGGGTGCCTAGAAAGGTGTTCTAGCCTCATTCAGTGAATTATTTAAGCTAATAAACATGTAACCGGATAATACATTGGAAATATGACGTTTTTCAAAATATGCTCCAAAAATTATGAAATTTTGGAAACCATATGAGAATAATCCCAATAGGTCATGGTAAAAATCCTACTTAATTTGGAGTTGACCTTCATTGACTTTTAATTGACCGAACAAACAATCCCATAATCGGGAATATAGGCCAAAAATAAAAGTCATCCAAAAATTATAAAAACAATCCTAAAATTATTTTTCAATTTTCTAGTGACATTCCCCAAGTTTCAAGTCATTTGGACATGTGTACCTATCACTTTGAGAAAAAGATTGTTTCACTGTCCCAACAGCTCGAAACAATAATCGATAGCCATTTGCCAGAACTTGTTGATGTTTGGACTAAAGTTTTGACTCAAAATATATTCAAATATAATATTCCTAAAATAATAATTACTATAAAGTCCAAGAAATATTTAATTTGAATTAAAATACAAATTATCCAAAGAAATAGGACAATTCAGGGCTTCCCAAATAAAATCTGTATTTTATATATAGACAGGACTTTTGTTGAAGATAAATTGAACAAATATATTTATAAAATATATTAAAAATATATTCCCTTCAAAACCTTCAAAACCAACACTCTTTTAAATATTTTCTGTCTCGTAAAAGCAGTGTTAAAAATATAGTATTTGTTCATCTTCAGTCTTTGCCTCAAAATATAACATATATAAATCAGATTTGATTTTATCATTATTTTGGTAAATCTTATCTAAATATATGTAGAGAGAAAATCATTTGGTTTCGTTTGTAAAAGCAATTTGACCAAGTTTGACTTTCTTCTCGTCGACTGTCACTTCGAACAACCTAAGGGAGGATTACTATATTAATTAGTAACTTCCTAATTCTAATTTAATTTACATTTATTGTTAAGACAAAATAATCAAAATCTAATCCATAAGACTGTATCTCACAATCTTCCCATTTTTGATATTTTATCGAAATATTCTAGTGTAAAATTAAATGTATGTGACAGCTTAAACTTCCCCTACGTGTTTATCTAATTTATGCATATTTAGATTATTATAATCTAATTAACACTTCCCCTATAGTGTTGAAAATTTCTCTTGATTTTTAATGCATAGCAAATAGACATACAAATATTATGTAGTAGTTAAAGTGCATACAAAGAAATTGAGTATATACTCCTTGATAAGTGAACACTTTTTAATTTTTAATTCCAGCTTATATACTCTTTTTTCAAGAATTTTGCCATGTGCTTTCCATATTGATAAGAATTAAATAAATATATCCATCGGTATGTGTCATCATCTCTCCTTTAACGAGATAATTTACTAGTTTTAATAATTGCATTAAAGTTAATTAATTTAAATATGTACACTAATTTTTTTATTTTTTACAACTGTCAGTTAATTTTTATTATTTCATATATTTTTATATTTCTTTTAGTTATTAGAGAACTATTTTTAAAATTTTGTACAGGGCACTCCAAATCTCTGGTACGGCTCTAGCTGGATTAATTAATTTTTTTTTGTAAAATTTGTGTTTGGATATTGCATGTAAATTGTTCAGTGAAATGCCCACAGGGTTTGTTATTTGACACCGATTGTTGGGTTTGTACAAAATTTGAGAGTGGTCAATGTGTTGGGTTTACATGCTGTTGGGGAGATTCTTGTATGTATTGCTTGTTAGGTATTTTACATACTTGTGTCGTGTTAATGTGTAACTACTTTTAAGCTAACAAACTAAACCGGTTATGTCAGCTAGTACACATACTTTTTATGCGTTCATTAGGCTCTTGTACAGTATTGTAATACATTATCTTTGCTGGTAAGTTAAAATATATATTGGGTCATAGTTCTTACTGATTACTGAAATACCTCTAGAGTTAACACACTAGTCTCTTTATTTGTATGTACTTTGGTGAAATATACTCTATCTTGGATTCAAAATTTGCACTTGGCAGTATTCTATTTATGCTCACTTCTATTTAAAACAATTAAGTATTGAAACTAACATTATTTTTAGTCAATCAAGTCGTAGCACCTCAAAATTTATTCGGGTATTAAATATCTTCACATTTGAGCAACCCCCTTTCCTATAAGTTGTCATGTACACAGTTAACTTAATGCATGTATTTTAGATTATAAATTTCTTGATTGCACCGAGATACTATCATTAGTTCAGTTAACATAGTGGATGTATATGCGTTTATTGAGGAGTGTTTTCTGCTGTTAGTATTTCATCTTATTAAGAAAATAATGTACATGAAAGTGATTATAGAATTTGGAAGGTTGGGGTTTCAACCGTAGAATGGAAGATACATATATATATATATGTATATATATATATACACCCCTCAATATGTCAATCTTAAAATTGATTTAAAATGTGAAAGATAGTTGTAAAATGAAACTTTATTTTTTGGATTATAATATCAATCTTAAAAACATAGGTCATAGAAGACACTTTGGGCGTTTTGGGTTGTTTTAGGTCGAATTGGTCGATTTGGGTGCAGGTCGTGTTAGATTGGAAGATTTATCGAGTCTAACAGTCCGGATCAGGGTACCCATAGGTCAAACATGTCATATTACTATTTGATTGTACCTCATTAGTCAGGAATAAGAATTGTTTGTCTTTTTTTATCTACCATTCTGTTTGTAGTATGTTGTGTTGCCATACATGTATTGCACTTCACTTTAATTTTATTATTTACATAACATTGACTTTTAGTAACTTCAGTACTTCCATTCATGAGTTCATCTGTAGTTTTGTATTTTAAATATCTTAGTATCCTACTATCAAACTCTAATTAATAAAAAATTATTTTACAGATCCTGGTTGCGCGAGTTATACCTGGTGTGATCTTACTCTAATGTTGTGGCAGTATTGGCACGTGAGTATGGGTATGAGAATGATGTTGAATGGTGTCCGGCATTGACTACCATAGTCGGGGTCACAAGTGAGGCTGTTAGATCGTTTGAAATAGAGCGGCATGTAGCTATTGGTTTAAACATTTCAGCTAGGGGGCTATTCATTTTCCATCTGAAAGAACTATGAGCATCGCGTGGGCCTGAAGTGGAATTTCAAAGTCAATCAGAAGTGGGAAATATAATTACGTGCTAAGGTATATGAATAAAAAGGGGACAGATGTACTAGAAGAGAGTGTGGGCTGGTACTCTGCTGGGCAGATCCTTGTCGTCGTTAACTCCAAACACGGAACAAAGAAAGGACATGCAGTGAAAGACAAACATGAACCAAAATATGAAGGAAAAGACAAAACAAAGATGAAGGATTTCGAATTGTATAAGTCAAATGAAAAAAACTTCAAAGAAAGATCTCATGTATTAATAACCAACTTTCTATCAGGAAATACAAATTTCTAAGTTGTGTTTTTATATATTTTGTAGTTTTCTGTATATTTGAGTAATAAATAGTTCTTAATAATCCTTCCCCCTTAAAATGTCACCATGTCCTCATGGTGGATCATGGATGTTTTAGCCAAATTTTATAGGGTTAATAGCTAAGTCTAATTGATTTCGTGTTTGAAGAACAAGTAACAAAGTAGTAAGACAAGTGCAGAAAAATGAACCAAAGAAAAAAAATACAAACAATTTTGGTGACGTGGAAAACCCCTTGTTAAAGGTTAAAAACCGCGGGTGAGAGTGACCCAGGCAAAGTTATCCACTATAATTATAATTGAGATGAAGTACAAGTGATTTGAATAAGAAAACAAGTATAAAAAGTCTTCTCGTCCAATGCAGTTCGTACTCATCGGCTGTATGTATCTACTCGTCGGCTGAATAATGAAATAAATATGTAGTAGATGTGTTAGAGGCTAGGAGTCCTTTTTTATCTTCACTTTGGGATATATTTATAGCTGCTAGAACTCCTTCTCATGATCCTATTCTTTAGGTGGTTGATAGTTTCACGTTGCTATATTGTAGAGATGGTGACTGATTTATCTCCTAGATTTTAGGAGTCGTCGGTCGACATGTAGACTTGGTCAGCTCCCATCAGTGTATTGTGTACTCATTAGCTGTTCTTTTGTTCCTATTTTGGTGGAGATTCTAGCTAACCACATTCCACTATTTTAGAGAGTCTTATTCTTATCTTATCCAAGTGATTGAGTTGTTGCAATTGATAAGACTTATCTCTTCCTTGATTCTCAGCTGTCAAGTACTGTTCAGCTTTACTCGTCGAGAACTAGTCTACTCGTCAGCTGCTAGCCATCCCTATTTTATTAGGCCTTGATTGTAATATTAATGTAATTATTATTCTCACTTGCGTAATTAAATAATCCAATGAATATTGAATTATTCACAGAATAATAATATATAATATTATTATTTAAATTGTTAGTTGTCCAACAAACTTCTACCCATCAACTATGTCATCAAGCTTCTATCAGTCGTTAGCAATGTCATCACTTATCAATACAAAATTGCACTTGTAATTTTTTGGTTATAACAATAGTCCCTAATTTTATTGGGAGATTTCATTACCCAATGAAATTACCTTCGTTACACGTTCATGTCAATTCTAACCTTCATACATAGCACCATTTGGACGTCAAACACCGTATGTTCAATTGTTGTCAGGTTGACGGACAGAATTTGCTCAGGTGTCGACTTGGATCAAAAGAATGTAGATGCCAAGTATTGTTTTACTTTAATAGAAATCTTTCCGTATTGTTATGTCCAATGATACCCATTGTTCCTCCTTAACCTTCATATTTCTTGTTTCTTTTCTGTTGTACTCATGTCAAACATACTGTAGCTTCTCTTTGATTTTTATTACAGGCATTTCCAGCTACGATGTTGTCTCATGCCACTTATCGCAAGTCTTCTGCTAAATTGGATGAGTTGAAGCTAGAACATTCAACTTGCGAGGAGAAGATTCGCCTATTGAATGAGAAGGTGTTTTCAGGGCATTACGTAGTCTCATGTCGAGACTATGTTAGAGTTTCGTCATGGAGAGTGGGGCGACAGAGGCGATGCAGTGGCTGGTGGTTCTTCTGTGATTGCAAGGAATGTTCAGGCCGACACGAGAGCGATGAGGAGTAATTGGTTATTTCTCTTTGTCGTCTTTATTTCATCTAGTACTTTTTAATTATGAACTCCGTCAAGTTCTTCCTTTTTGACGTTGGTTTTCGTATTGTTGGTTTTGGATATTAGTCCTTGTTTCGTCTTTCATGACGGGGGACCGCTGGATTTTTCATTCGTGATTCTAGGAATTTTTAATAGACATCTTTCATCGTCATATTACCCTCGTTAATGTGTCTTTCACTTTGATATTGTGTTGCTATCTTCTATTGATGAATTTTCATTATTCCTCTATAATATATATTTTGTAGTATTTCATCGTATTGTACACATTTGTGAATGTTGCATTCGTTAAGTAGGATAGGTATACAGAATATGTCGACGGATTGTTTTAAGTATGGAGATTTTTCAAGTAGTTTCCGTAAATGTTTATAGGCATTCTTCGAGTGTGTCTATAAGTGTTAGCATAAAAAATATGTTGTCGATAAATTGTTTATGCATAATCGGCATGTATTTGCTATACTCGACGAGTTCGTTGTTCAATTTGTGGACGAGTTCTATAAAACTCGTATATATGCAGAAGAAAATGAACCATGTCAAGTCATTTGTAGTTTTTGTTAAAATATCACATATGTGCATCTGTCGAAGTGTTTAATTATTTAGACATGCGATTATATAATCATATACTCGTCAGGTTATTTATTCGTTGATTAATTGACTCGTCAATTCATTACGTTAGTCGTCGGTATTGTTTTTCTTACATAAGTGCATGCATGACGTTAAGTAGTTAAAGACCTTTCCCTCTTGAAACTAACTTATTTATTCATAGTTTTAGGTTTTAATGTGGAGAATGCAGAAAATTATTACTTCAAAGTAATTAATTTTGTTTCTCTATTTGTTGGTTTCGTATTTAAAGGATGGGGCCTTTAGAATTTATTCATCGTGGATGATCAGTCCAATATTGATAATGTCGGGATACAATGCCCCTAGTTATCACGTAATTGTAATGGTCATGTATCGTAGAATCGTCAATGTATTATTTATCGTAATGTATTTATATTCAAGCAAGCGTGCTAAGTAAAGAAAAATTTAAACATCAAAGATATGTTGAATAGACTAATAAAAAATAATGGCATGCATGTTTTATTGATATACAGACGAAACACATAACTTATAAGCAAGTTGGGCATATAAATTCATATAAGGCATCACATGCATTTTTCAAGGAAGTAAAAGTACTAGACAATTATTCAGTTTTCAAGGAAAGGAAATAAAACAAGTTATTTCAGCAACACATATAATGTCATAACAAGTTAGTGTAAATTGAGACACGTAAAAGACAGTCAAGAGCTTACTTGTGATACAAAGTTGTATACATTACTTGAGACTTGTTTCTTGTCCAAATTAGCTAGCTTGTAATTGTGAAGCAATAATTTTAACTAAGTATGTTCTCCTCATATAGGAGCGTACTCGTCGGTGTTGATGTCAATTGTATTTAGGAAGGTCATGCTAAGGACAAGACCTCATCCCCAAATATTCTCGACGCGTACACCTCAGTTGTAATTCTTTAACACTTTAAGTTGATAAAGTGTCACTTGTATTTTGGACTCGCCCGTTAACATGTCCTTATCGAGTAGTTGATTATGTCAATGTAATATTCTATCGATGACAGATGTTTGACGAGTACAAATATTCTGACGACTGATGTTTGATGGGTGCATGCCTTTGACAAGAATCACACCTTTTGACATAGTCAATAGAATCTTGCCTGATAGTCGTCCAATAGTAGCTCATTCGTAGTATTTTGAATAACAAGTTCCTCCCTCTAGAATGGTTCTCACAGTCACCTTCATGTACATCCTTCAATACTTATAGTGCCTCCTCATACTCTAGACACATTTATAGTAGACCCGTAACTAACTTCTTGAATAGAGCCCCATCAATTGTTGTTAATCTTGAAGCCTTCATTCTCAGTAGCCTCGCCTCATTAGCATTGCTCAGTTATATGTTATTCGACATGTAGTCCTTGATTTCTTTGGATTAACTTGTTGACTAGTTGTTGTCAGCACTTCGCTTGTTGTTTAGAGCCATAATATCATTTGAATCTTCATACTTCTCTATTGCTAGTTTCAATATGTACATAATCAATATGTTTATCATGTTGTCATCTCAAAAGATTGCCCATAGAACAGCCAAGGTGTCCGCTTGTGTCTTCCCTCTTTGCTTTGACATGTCAAAATGTATGTGCTTATATATGCTTCAATAAATAATTTGTTATACTTAACATGTATTCTTTCTGTCTAGACGCTGGTGATGTCTTTCCAATAATGTCTATTCCTTACTATATGTCTGGCCGAAATGTGATTGACGGACATCGATATTCTGATGGTCGACATCTGATTAGACCATGCTTGTGACAAGCGTCGCATTTTATAATATAGTTAAAAACATTTTGTCTAATGTATATCAGTAGTAACTCATTGATGGAAACTAAATTGGCAAGTTGCTTCTTTAATAACGATTTCCATGTTCTCCTTCATGTCTATCTCTTAAGACATGTTGTGATGTCGATCAGTTAGATGTCGTTAGACAAGTAGTCTTGCGTGCAACTTGTCATTATGTTTCATGTCAATACCCGTCAGGTTGTCCATCATCAATTAATATACTTTTTGAGACGTCTTCTCTTTCTAGTGTAGGCTTCAGGAATGTATAAATGGTATGTTGTACATGTCGACGAAAGACTGTCCCTAGGCATGTCAAGGCATCGACTGGTGAATTTAATTTGCCGAACTTTTCATATATCAAATGTATGAAATTTTCTTTGTAACTCCTTGAAAATGTTCAAGTGTAACACAATATTTTGTAATCTTTGTTATGTCTGAATCATTGTTGTGGCTCGCACCTTGTAGAAACTCGCAATTGAGTTGTGTTTGATCAATCTTCTATCATCAGGTAATGATTAATGATTCATTATTAAACGTCTTGAAGTCACGATTGATAGATCACACCATGTTGTCCTCCTGTGGTGATTTTAGGACAAGTCCCAAACCTTTCATAGATGGTTGAGGTCCCGTCAGTTTATATGGTTAAAAGAACCTGTCATGTTGCTGGTACAATGTATGTAGTTCTTGATCGACTCGTGCTGGTTGACTTGAACTGAAATCAACCACAAAGTCAGCAAATACCTGAGTTTAATTGGTGTTCATAGTTTATATACAATGTCATATGTACTTGTCATGTAAGGCCATTTCTTCATCCGTAATGTCACGTAGTATACGTTTAAAGATGCGCCACTATATCATCATTGTTAACTTCATTTCTGTAACTGTTTCGGTCCTTGAAAAATTTGTTACCAAGTCTGAAACGTTGTTCATGTACTTTTTAGGCTAAAAGATATAGGCGAGTAGAAATTATCATGTCAGGCACAAAAGCAGTTTTTAACGTCGGACGGATACTTCAAGTGTCGTACGGGTGCTTTAGTTGTCGGAAGGATACATCTATATATGATTAAGCCCTCTTGACGCATCCAAGAGTGTGAGTAGCTCGTAACCAGTTGTTGTGTCGACCATCATGTCAATATGTGGCAAATGACATGACTAGACTATCGTGTTATGATTCCATCACATGTCCATGCTAGTTGATTATTTTTTTATTACTACGAGGTTGTCGCATTTGTCTCCTTTGTTGTGTGTTTCACTGGCGAACACGTCATACCTTATGCGTCGTAGCCATCTGTAAGTAGTTAACATATCCGTTGAACGTGGAGTTGTCAACCTGTCATGTTTGACTTGTAGTTTTTCTCTTCTATGTGTCATGCATCAGTCGTTCTAACAAGTGGCCTATCTTGACGAGTTGTTCTAACATGTGATCTTTCTTGACGAGTTATCCTTTGGTTCGTCAGTTTTAGGAGATTTAACATTGTCCCTCAGATTGTTTAGTTCTTTCACTGGCGATGATGGACTAATGTTAAACTCATAGGTGTCAAAATCTTTTTTTAACCTGTCATGTCCAGTAGAGAACTGACGTGTGTTTCCTCTCGTCGACTTCTAGTATATGTCTTGTAATATGTAGCTTTCATGTCATTTTCTTCTTGTTGGAATAATAGTGGTTGTCAAAATATTCCACGTTGTCCTCCTCTCGTCTGATTTGTGTCATTTGCTTTGGAGTGTGCGTTGTCTATCGTCTGGTAAGGATATTTTGTCAACTCATCGTAAATGGTCAATCTCTTAACAGACCTCGTCAGAAAGCCTCTATTATCGTGGGCATGCCACAATTGTTTGTAGCCACTTTGTCTTTTTTTAACCTTGATAAGTACTCTCTTGGACATTCCATACACCTTTGAACAATACGCTACGAGTCACTCATCATCTTCTTAAATTGTCCGATACTTGTGTGGTGTAGGTTAAATGTGTCGATAAGATCTATAGACGAGCTGATTGATCTTTCGGACAGTCAATAACTTGTTGTAGCATTATACTTGTCAACGTAGCTCTTGACATTTGTAATTGTAAACATTTGTTGTCTACATCAGTTGCGTCATCATAATAATTTTTTTTATGTGTGAATCAAAAAATCGTTTTGACATATCAGTACAAAAAACTAATATAACACTTAAACGATGAATTCGTGTATAATGCAAGCATCATTTTTTTAAAAAGAATTTGGGACTTTAGGAACATGTTAAATTATCTCTCTTAAATCTGAGCTAATGATATTGACAAGTGATATATGCAAATACAAGATAAGGAAGCTAATTCAACATATATAAAGATATAGAAGTTGTCTTAAACAAAGCATTGCAATATAAAATCGACAACTAGTATTGCAATATAAATCAAATATGTACCTAGGATGTGGTATTCATTCACACATTCATTACCAAGTTATAAACGAGCTGCACGGTTGAGTCCAAATGTGTGACCGAGTCATTAGCGTGTTGACGAGTTACCAACGAGTTCATCTCTCTTGTTTCCATCAGTTCTTCCTTACTGATGTCCACTTCCATAATTCAAGGTTGTTATTGACTCATTTTGTCTATGTCCACATCTTCTGCTCCCGTCGTGTCTAGTCAACTTGACGTCAACTTCTTCATGTCGTGTTATTGCTGTCACAGCCTCATTCTTTCATGTCTGGATATGTATCCATGTGATTTGTAACTTTTGTGTTTAGAGATTCTATTGGTCATGTCGCACTCAGCATTACGTCCTTCATTCACGTCATGTTGTCAGGTGTGTTCTGTATTAGTGTCTATATCCATACGTCGTCAGGTATGTCTATGACACGTTTCTTATTTTTTTATTGTCAGGTGTGTCACGTTATCTACTATCACCATACTTCCTTGGACATACTCTTCTTCTGTCAGACATGTTGACTTGATCGACGACTATCCCTTATTCTCCAATGCGTCAGATTGATGACATGTGTATTTAAGCCCTTTAGCACCTGTCGTGGGTCAGATGTCTCACAAGTGAACTATTGACTTGGAACTTCTTTGTGTTTGAACCTCCTATTGGACCTGTCAAGCTCAATGTTGTGTCCTTCCATTAGATCATGTTGTCATCGGTCTTCTGTCCTTTTGTCATGTATCTCCTCCGTTTCTTGATGTCTGTCGCCAGGTATGTCATCCATATTCAGGCGTCACACTATACCTGCAACTGTCCGTCGTGATGTCATTTTGCTATTTGATTTGACTATACTTAATTCAACCTTAAGTGCTTCATTATCTGATCGTAGAAACTCCATTCAAATTGTAGTTTTTTCAGGGTCGAAATCAAGTCATCTTTCATCATTAGGTTGTCACCTTGATTTATGGACTTTTTCACATTGTTGATTGTCATGTATCATCATTTTATTCATATAGACTCTTAGCTAATTTCCCACCGACGACATCAAACTGTTTTAGCCAAATTTTGTAGGGTTAATAGCTAAGTGTAATAACCCAAATTTTTGACGCAATTTTTTTTAATTATTTTATTTTATTTATAAACGACCCTGATGAATAGTGATTCTACGGATTATGAAAAACTTTTTAGCCCACACTAGGTAAGTGGTGGAATATTGGAAAACCGAAGATGTGATATTTTTGTATGAAGAAAATGAGTGAATGCAAAAGCCGTCAGAATCTGAAGATTTTTTGTTTTACAATTTGTTTCATAATTTATGAGATATCGGGGAATAAGAGAATTATGTTATGACTTGGAGGATTATAATTTAGAAAGTTCATGGTTATAATCGAATTAGAGTATTTGGAATATTAAGGATTTACGCTACGGAATTTCTACAACGAAAAGCATTCGGAAATTAATCGAACTTACGTGGAGGATTAAGTGTTAATCATGGGGTGGCAAGTAAAGTGCACCAAAGCCATGCAACTAGATTGGTGGAAATCAAATGGGATTATTAACCATGCAACTAGAAGTGTAACTAGCCAATAAAGCCAACCAAGCTAGTAACTAGTAGTTAGGAACATAATTCCTTGAATGGTGGAACAAGGACCAAGCTACCATACTTCTTTGACATTCCATGCCATAATTTACATCACAAGTCACCACAAAATCAGCCAACACCTTTTCAAAAAGACAGAGAGCAAGTAAAGTAAGTGAAAGCTCTCCCCCTTGTTCTTCATCTTCAATTCGGTTTTCTAAGAGAAGCAAGGAAAGAAAAATTCATAACTCAAGTTATGCTCATCCAAAAATCACCAAATTTTAACCATAGCTCCTTCATTATATATCTAAGGTACGTATTTAATTTCATAAGTTTTGGATGTGTTTTGGTTGGGTAAATAAAATGTAGAAAATGAGGGAGAATAGTAACTCCGAAAATTTACTAACTTATTTCTTGATTTCTCTTGCAAGTTTAAGGATGTTAAGCATAGATCAAGGCTCCCTTAGGATACAAGCTCTTGTTAGTATGTTTAAGGATTCAAAAAAGGTATAAACTCCATCCACCCTTTGATTTACTTTGAGGTATAAGCTTAAGTTTGAGTTTTATTCAAGTACATGTTAGTTCATGGAGTTTGGATTTCAAATATTTGGATCTTGATGGTAGAATGATATCGGTTGATGATGGTGATGAGTTTATGAAGTATAAACTGATTTCGTTGTTAATGAAATCGATTTGATGATTGGGTTGTTGGTTAATGGATTTAACATAGTTAAATTCGGAAAACGTTACGTTTATAGCCGTCGTAATGTCCGTTGGATTTAGGACTGTTTTAACCAAGAATTACGAACTGTCAAAGTACTGTTTTTGAACACCACTGAACATGAATGCATAGGTATTGTTCCATAGTTTGTTTTGACACTTGAATCATGTTATTCCGATTTACGGTTTAGGAGAAAAACTAGTTTTAGTGGTGGTGACTAAAATGTTCAAACTGCTGCGAATGGCTCCCTTTGTAAATATAAACGGACCCTTTAACAGTTGTCAAAAATCATGCAATTTGGAGGATAACTATTTTTTACAGTGGGTAAGACCTCTGAAAAATTTCATGTACATATGGTGAAATTTAGATTTTATAAAAATGACGAAACTAAAGTCACGCGATGACACTATTCATTCGAGAAGCTACTGCCCTGTTCTGGACATTCAGGAAAATGAGTCCTCTGTCCAGGGCCAAAATTTTGTTGGATTGTATTCTAGGCATTCTCTAGATCGTGCACGCGAAAACGGTGTATAATTTGAGTTAACGGTTAATGAGTTATGAGCATTTTAGTAAAAGCGGTGTAAACAGTAAAACCCCATAGTTGACTCGACTTTTAAAAATGCATTTCACCAAGTTAAACTCATGTGTTCCAAATCAAAATATTTTTGATAAATATTTCAAATACTCAAGAAGCTCCTTGAGGTGGTTTCACATTTAATTATGCGTTTTCTGATTTATTAAAATTGTTGGAGTGCGAGTCGCGTAATAATAATTCTCAGGAAAGTAAACTCTTAGGACATTGTTTTGACGATAACAAATTACTTAGAATTACAATAGGGATTTAAAATTCATTGTAACTAGTCAATGGATATGTGACTTATAAATATCCATTGATTAGCAAAACCAGTTATCAGTTTAAGCTTGTTTATCAACTGATAAATTGGATTGCAGCATTTGATTCNAATATCCATTGACTAGGAAACCAGTTATCAGTTGAAGCTTGTTAATCAACTGATAAATTGGATTGTAACATTTGATTCATGTTTTATTATCAATTGATTGTATTACCTCGATGGATACTATGAAGTAGTCAATTAATGTTATTGACTTCAATTTATAGCTTCTCAACTGATGTGAAGAATGGCTGATCAATTGTAAATATTCTAAGTCAGAATTCTCACAAGTGAAGTGATCAACTGATATTGGAGTCGATGGATGAAGACACTACTCAACGGATAAAAGCTATCAACAGATAGAAGCCATCAATGGATAAAGACAGTCAACAGATAAAGGATCATCAATGGATAGGGAGTCAATCNACTCAAATAGCCATCGATTCAATAACTGATCAATGGATATCCTATCCATCGATGGATAAGCAAAGAAGAATCAACTGATAAGCTTAACAGTATTTATCAATTGATTAAGGTTTCCCAATTTAGTTAAAGACAAAAGGATTGGGAACTTTGCAGAGATTGAATCAATGGAAGACAGTCCTGTCAGGATTGTGAAGACTTTTAAGGCAACACAGTCTTCAAGGAATAGATCAAGACAAAGACATTCCAAGACTAGACATAGTCTAATGAAGATTGTGAAAGTAGCTAATTTCTATTTTCATATAAACATTGTAAAATGTATTTTATAATGTTATCTGTCGATAGGAAATAGAATGAGAAGAAAACTACTATATAAGTAGTTAGTAGTCTATTGTAGCAAAGTGTTTGAAAAAGTGTAAAACAAAAAATTGTAAGCATTTGAAGTGCAGAAATACTTTGTAAGCAGCTTGGTATTTTTACCAAGATTAATTGAAAGCAAAAACATACTAGTGGAAAACCAATCCACTAGTAATTTTCAATATTGTTTGTTTTGTTTTCAATACTTTAATTATTACATTCTTAGTTCAATCAGTTTCCTAATATACACTGAAACACTTTCGTTGCATAAACTTAAATCTGCAAGAATTTGAATTAATTCTTAAGTTTGTATTCAACCCCCCCTTCTCCAAACTTATTGTACTTAAGGGCAAATAACAATTGGTATCAGAGCTATCTTTCAACATACAGAAAGTTAAGATCTAAAAGTACATCAAGTATGGGTCAAAAAGACACAGGAGTAAAGATTCCAGTTCTAGAGAAAGATGAGTACTTTCCCTTGAAAGTGAAAATGCACTTGCATCTGCTATCCATTGATCCTTCCTATGTTCACTGCATAGAGAAAGGTCCACATATGCCTATGAAGATAGTTACAAGTGTAAATGCAGATGGTACTCAGGCACCAGACAAACTTATTCTAAAACCTGAAAGTGAATACATAGATGAGGATGAGAAGGAAGTACATAAGGATAAAAAGGCTATGAATATTTTGTTCAATGGTCTTGACAAGGATATGTCCGACAATGTTATAAATTGTACAACCTCCAAGGAAGTCTGGGACACTCTCCAAACTCTATGTGAAGGCACTGAACAAGTAAGAAAGAACAAGATGCAACTCTTGATTCAAAAGTATGAAGCCTTTCATTTTAAGAGTGGTGAAGCAATCAATGACACATATAGCAGGTTTCAAAAGCTGTTGAATGAGCTGAAGCTATATGGAAGAGTGTATGCTGTTGAAGATACCAACCTCAAATTTTTTAGGTCCTTACCCAAGGAATGGAAACCAATGACTGTTTCTATAAGACAATCTCCTGACTTCAATGAATATACTCTTGACAAGCTGTATGGCATCTTGAAAACCTATGAGTTGGAACTACAGCAAGATAAGGAAATTGAGAAAAGTCAGAAGCGAGAAAAGTCCATTTCTTTAGCGGTCAAGGATAAGCAAGTTGCAGAATCAGGTAAAGATGAAGTTGTCAAAGAAGGGAAGAAAGAAAGTCATGGCAATAGTGCAAGTGGTGTTAATTATGATGAATCTTCAACTGGGAAAGGAAAAGAAACAGTTGAGGATGATGAGTCATACACCAAGGATGAAATAGATGAAATAGATGAACATTTGGCTTTTCTATCAAGAAAATTTTCAAAACTTAAATTCAAGAGGAATCCCATGCGAAGGCCTGGATCTCAGTTCAAGAGAGACAATCAACAAAGCAAAAATCTTGTTGACAGGGCTCAATTCAAATGCTTTAACTGTGGATTGGCTNCTGACAAGTATGCTCCTAGAAAGATATGTGCTAAGTGTGGCAGCAAAAATCACTTATCTGTGCAATGCAAGATCAATATGCCTGCAACAACCAATGTGCCTGTTGTACCTAACATACATTCTAATTCTGTTTTTCCTCATTTAGTTGATTCTCATGCTATTCATGCTCAATATGCATCAATGCATTATATGTTTAATCCATATTTTGCATTTGCCAACATGAATATGCTGGCTATGCCATGGAATATGCATAACAATTTTCATGCTCTAAATCTCTCTNGTTATCCAAAAATGAATGCAATATTACAATTACTGAAATGTCAAATGAATTGTATAATTTGCATATCACTCTTAAGTCCTTAAACAAAGAGAACACTAGGCTCAAAATAACCTTAGAAACTCTCGCTGAAAGAAATAATTTTCTAGATAGTGAGCTAGCCCAAATGGACAGACTCAAGGTAGAAAACAAAGATGCTAGAAAAGAACTAGTTGAGTGTAAAAAGGAAATAGAAAATTTGAAAGAAAAATTGGAAGNTAGCAACTAATAAGAAAGGACCCAAGGCAACTTGGGTACCAAAATCAACTTGATTGTTTTTTATTATGTACAGGGAAAGAAAAAGAATCTTTCGTACTTGGACAGTGGGTGTTCAAGACACATGACTGGAGATAAATCCATGCTCACAAAGTTTGGGGAGAAATCTGGCCTTAGAGTAACTTTTGGAGATGACAGTAAAGGGTACACCATGGGATATGGCTTGATTGCAAAAGAGAATGTCATCATTGAACTAGTTGCATTAGTTGATGGCTTAAGACATAATTTGTTAAGCATAAGTCAACTATGTGACAATGGAAATAAAGTTTGCTTCACAACTGAAGCATGCATAATTTCCAACAAGAAAGATGGAAGCCTGGTTATGATTGGGAATAGAAAAGGAAATGTGTATATAGCTTACTTCAATTCAACAAGTTCAGATTCAATGACTTGTCTTCTCTCTAAGGCAAGTACAAATGAAAGTTGGTTGTGGCATAAGAAATTAGCTCACTTGAATTTCAAAGCCATGAATCTCTTGGTTAAGAAAAATCAAGTGAGAGGCTTACCACAAATGGAATTTGTCAAGGATGGACTTTGTGATGCTTGTCAGAAAGGAAAACAGAGGAAGGCATCATTTAAGTCGAAATTGGAATCTTCAATTGAAAAGCCACTTGAGTTATTACATATGGATTTGTTTGGTCCTGTAAATATTATGTCTATTGCAAAGAAGAAGTATGCTCTAGTCATTGTGGATGATTTTTCAAGATTCTCATGGACTTATTTTCTACATTCAAAGGATGAAGCTAGTCATCTCATCATCAAGCACATAAGAGAAAATGAGAAAAATCTTGAATTGGATGTAAAGAAGATAAGGAGTGACAATGGAACAGAATTCAAAAATTCCACAATGAAAGAGTTCTGTGAATCAAAAGGAATCATACACACATTCTCTGCACCCAGAACACCTCAACAAAATGGGGTAGTTGAAAGGAAAAATAGGACATTGATTGAAGCAGCTAGAACTATGTTGGAGGATGTTAAATTACCAACATATTTCTGGGCTGAGGCCATTAATACAATATGTTATACTTAAAACATCTCCATAGTGAATCAAGCTCAAGGAAATACACCTTATCAATTGATCAAGAAAGATAAAAAGCCAAAAGTGGGGTTTCTTCATGTCTTTGGCTGCAAATGCTATGTGCAAAGAAATCATGGTGAAAATCTAGGAAAATTTGAAGCCAAGGCTGATGAAGCTATATTTGTTGGGTATGCACTATCAGGTGTAGCCTATAGAATCTACAATCTCAGACTACACATTGTTATGGAATCTGTACATGTAGTATTTGATGATAAAAAGATTCAAGGCTTGTTTGATGAAGGAAATCATGACACACTGCATTTTGAGAATGAATCAAATGATGTAAATGACGATGAAGAAGTAGAAATTATAAAACCTCAAGTTCTCAGAAACCCAATATCAGTTGATGTTACTGCATCAATGAATAATTTATCAGTTGACAGAAATCCATCAACTGATAATGCATCAACTGATAACTCCTCAACGGATAATCAACAATCTACATCAAGGGTATCCACTTCAGGGGGAGGGTTTCAGAATCATTCTACAAATTCAGATCACTTTGAGTTCAATACAAATGATCATGAAGCTTCATCATCAAGGCAAAATTTGTATCCTCAAAGAAAATGGACAAGAAGCCATCCATTTGAACTAATTATTGGAAATGCAGAAGATGGTGTCAAGACAAGAAGTGCTACTCAAAATGAGTGTCTGTATAGCAGCTTTCTATCTCAAGAAGAACATAAAAGAATTGAAGATACTCTTATGGATCCTGATTGGGTTCTGGCTATGCAAGAAGAACTCAATCAATTTGNGCAAGAAGAACTGAATCAGTTTGAAAGAAATAAAGTATGGAAGCTGGTGCCCAGACCAAAAGACAGATCAGTAATTGGTACAAAATGGGTATTCAGAAACAAAATGGATGAAACTGGTATTGTGACTAGGAATAAAGCAAGGCTTGTAGCAAAGGGTTATTCACAAGAAGAAGGAATTGATTTTGATGAAACTTTTGCACCAGTTGCAAGGTTAGAAGCAATTAGAATCTTTCTGGCCTATGCTGCACATGCTAATTTCAAAGTCTACCAGATGGATGTGAAGAGTGCATTTTTGAATGGAGTATTAGAAGAGGAAGTTTATGTGGAATAATCACCTGGCTTTGAAGATCTAGATTTCCCTAACTTTGTCTACTNTTTACTCAAAGCACTTTATGGCTTGAAGCAAGCACCAAGGGCCTGGTATGACACTTTATCTCAGTTTCTCATTGAGAATCACTTCACAAGAGGTACTGTTGATAAAACTTTATTCAGTAGAAATGTTAATTGCTCTATCATTCTTGTTCAAATATACNCAACAAATGAGGAACTTTGCAAGAAGTTTGCCAACTTAATGCAAAGCAAATATGAAATGAGCATGATGGGAGAACTTACCCACTTTCTTGATTTGCAATTCAAACAAGTTAAGGATGGTATTTTCATAAATCAAACAAAGTACATTCATGATTTGTTAAAGAAATTTGAGTTAAGTGAATGTTCTTCTGCAAAAACTCCCATGGCCACTGCCACTAAACTTGAATTAAATACCAAAGAAGCTAAGGTGGATATTTCAAGTTATAGAGGCATGGTAGGCTCACTTTTATATTTAACTGCTAGTAGGCCAGATATAATGTTCTCTACATGCTTATGTGCTAGATTTCAGGCTGATCCTAGAGAATCTCATTTAGTAGCTATTAAAAGAATTTTCAGATATCTTAAGGGTACATCAAATTTAGGTATTTGGTATCCTAGAGATTCTGGTTTTAATCTAATAGGCTACTCAGATGCAGATTATGCAGGTTGCAAAATAGACAGGAAAAGTACTACAGACACCTGTTAATTTCTAGGAAATAAACTTGTGTCATGGTTTAGCAAAAAGCAACACTCAATATCAACTTTAACTGCAGAAGCTGAGTACATTGCTGCTGGAAGTTGCTGTGCACAAATTTTATGGATGAGGAATCAACT
The DNA here is from genome assembly GCA_008931105.1 of Oenanthe javanica. NCBI lineage: Eukaryota > Viridiplantae > Streptophyta > Magnoliopsida > Apiales > Apiaceae > Oenanthe > Oenanthe javanica. Next base: position 20,887 of record QRFB01003207.1, on the reverse strand, counting down.
ATTTGACTATGGGTTCAACTTGAACAAAATTCCCATCTTCTGTGACAATACAAGTGCCATTGCAATAACAGAAAATCCTGTGCAACATTCCAGAACCAAACACATTGACATAAGGTATCATTTCATTAGGGAACATGTAATGAATGGTACAGTTGAATTACATTTTGTCCCTAGTGAACAACAACTTGCAGACATATTTACCAAACCTCTAGATGAATCTACTTTTAATAGATTAGTCTATGAATTAGGTATGCTTAATATCATTTAATCTCAAAATATGTGCTAAGTTTTTCTTGTAGCCATTGTTCACAATTATCTGTTGAACCAAAGTGATCAATTGATAACTGTGTTAATTGTCAATGGATATTTTGCAGCTATCGATGGATATATTTGATCAACAGATAAAATATATTCCTATCGATGAATATTTATCCATCAACATATAATCACCTCAGTAATTGTTTATCGATTTATAAATTCTTTATTATTTGATCAATAGATAAATTTTACTTCTATCAATGGATATTTATCTATCGATAGATAATTACCCTGGTAGTTGTTTATCGATCGATAAAGTATTATTATTATTATCCTTTTTATCCATCGATGGTAATAGAATTTATAAAGTTTTATTCATCCGTTGATCAAATTATAGCCGTTGATTAATTACTTTATTTGTCAACAGATGAAGACATCCATCAATTGCCATTTAGAATAATTAACTGCAACTCTTTTTATCCTTCAACAGTTATATCCTTAATTAAAACTGTCTATTCAATTCTTCTTAATCACAGAGAATATAAATAGCAACAATAATTCTTATTTCATTCTTGCTATTTTATTTTCTATCCCTAATTGTTGTATCTCTGTTTCTCTCTCTCAAGTTTTTTTTANTCTCTGTTTCTCTCTCTTAAGTTTTTTTTGTTTGTCAAATCCACTCATCCGTTTTCAAGTTCTTTCTAATCTCTCAAGAATCAGTAATGGCACCACAAAAGAAGATTGTTTCCTCCACCGGGTTCACATATGAACAAAACAACTTCACAGCATGCCTAACAATGAATGATGCTCCCGTGGACTTCCATCTATTGATGCGATTTCTGGGAGACTGCAAAGTGTCCAAAGCACTCAGTAAAGCACCCACAATAGTGTGTTCTTTTGTTGAGGAACTATGGAACTCTGCAGAAGTATCACAAGATGGGAAGGTAATTTCTTATACTTGCAGAGGTAACTCTTACACCATTACAAGTACTATGTTGTCTGAATGTTTAGAATTACTTGAAAATAATTGTGATAGGTTACCAATTGAAGAAGAGATTAGGGACATGTTAGAATCTGTTAACTATGCAAATGCTGAAACTAGTTTAGGTGAGGTCGTTAAGAAAAATTTGAGGAAAGAATGGAGTTATTTCTTTGATGCTATTATTAAAGTATTTTCTGGCAAAATAAGTAATTTTGATGCAATTACCACAAGTATGCAAGAAATTGCTTATTCTGTCCTGTTTGATAAGTACTTCAATTTTAGCACATTACTCCTAAATGAATTAACTGCTAAGTTAGGAACCAAGGCTTCTAGGAAAAATAACATTTATTTTACTAGATTCTTTATGCTGTTAATTAATGCCTCCATTGGAGAATATGAGATTAGTGCAGATATGGAGACACTAGAGCCATGGATGCAAAACAAAAGGGTCTTCAAGGATTTAGTGAGAATCAACATACATCCTAAGTTGTGCCTTATTTATCCTCTTTTTGTGCAGGTATATCTAAAGAAACTCAATTTCACTTTTTCTTCCTCTGGTATTCAAACTTCTTTGCCTTCTGCAACAATGGAGGGAGATGGAAATTCCCCCATCCCTCCTACCCAAGTTGCACAACCTTCCAAACACAAATCTAAACAAACCACCTCAGTAGTTTCTCAAAAGACTACTGTTGTAAAATCTAAGAAAAGAAAAACAACTGAGGGGAGTGTGAAGTTGGTTGATAAGGGTGAGGGAACTGGCCAACATTAAGAAAGCCAGAAGCATAAGGAAGGAGAGAGTGAGAATGTCCAGCCAGCCACCAGCCCAATCTCCCAACAGATTGAGGCTGTGATAAAGGATTTAAACACATCCCTAGTTGCACCTTCTCAACAAGGTGTAGCTATTGAAAAGAGGTCTCAACCAAGACCATTAGATGGGGGTGAGGGACACAAAGTTCTACATCCATACGAAAGGAGAAAGAAGGACAAAAATATTGCACAGGGAACACACACAATTGCAAATCCAAATGCAAATTTGGTAGAGCCTTCAGTTTCTTCTTTTGATGTGTCTCAGAATTCTCCTGAGGCACATCCCCACTCTCTATCTATTCCATTTCCTTAATCCCCTTCAAAATCTATTTCTTCAGAAACTTTGTTGATTGACAACTTCAATGTTTCAAATTCACCCTCTTTGCAACTCAGGGTGGAGCCAACACTCTCACCTGCATCACCAAATAAGGTTAACACCTTGGTTGATCAGGAAAATACTGAAAATTCTCTCAAGTCAATGGATATTATTCAATCAACTGATAATTTCCAACATCCATTGACTAGTTCACTTCCATCGATGGATATCCTTACATCCATCGACGAGCTCCCATCAACGGATATTCATCCATCGATGGATATTTCTTATCCATCGATTGACACCTTAATTCCAATTCATGAATCATCCAATGAAACACTTCAAGTGGCCAATACTCTACTAGGATTGAGTGGAGTGGGTAAGGTGTGTGAGAGGCAAGGTTTGCAAACCTTGGCAAAATGAGAGTGTGAGAATGAGAGGCCCTCAAATTATTCTGAGGTGGCAAAAGGAGAGGGTGTGAGCAAAGAGAGTTCCACCTTAGCAGGTGATGCAAAAGGAGAGAATAGTAAGGGAGAGGTGAAAATCCAGGATGAGATCCTGATGCAAAAACAGAGAGAAGAGAGTGAGAGAGAAAAGAATAGAGAGAAAACAATTTCACCATCTCATGAAGCATCAACTTCTAAAACTGAGCAGGTTGCAGCAGAACTCACCCATGAGTTGGGGTTGGAGTTAGGGGGAGATGAAGGAAATGGAGTCCCTGCAGAAGTTGCAGATGCCCACATGAAAGTGGATGATGAAGTTGAATTTAATATTGATGCATCAACTTTTCAACATGATGATCCACACTACTAAGAATTAGCAACAGCCACTAATCAAGAGGCTGAACAGATGTTGGGCTTAGTGCAAATAGAAGAACAATTCAGGAGTGGAAAGGAGAGTCTAGCAAGACAGCCTGATGATGTATCTCACATGAATCCAGAAGATTTTGAAGATACTTCTGATGATTAGCTCCTTGAACCTGACATGGCTAGTGATGAAACCAGTTTGGCTGATACTGAAAGGGCCATAATTTCACACTACAGGAGATCCATGGATGAAGTAAATGTAGAGGATCCCTTGTACAGAAGAATTTTCAACTTTTACAGAGACAACTTGAAGATTCAGAAAATGCAGGTCACTGGGTCTAAGTATGAACTCAAGAAAATCAGGGAAGAGATTGATAGCTCAAGGATGCATTTTGACTCCACAATTGATTCAAAACTCAGCCTTACAATGTTAACAATAATCAAGCAAAGACTTTGTTAGTATTGGTGTCCTAGAGATAATACTTTTAATGTTTTATTGAAAACAATTAAGGATTATGTTTTATGTGATTATTTAATTATTATTTATTATGTCTTTATTTACTGCGTTATAAATTGAAAGGATAATAAATGTCCTTGGAATATTAATACGTAATATATATCTTTAAGTATGTGACTTAAAAATGAGATTATATGAATAGTATTTTATTCCTAAAATTCCCTAGTCAAGTATTATTATTTAAGGACAATAATAATGCAATAAGACTAGTATGTTTGTTGACGGATGACCACATCTCATTGGTCATAGGTATGGTGATACTAAAGTCAAGAACATAAGTGTATGTATCAATACATGACACTGGAAAGACCCGCCGTGAGATTCTACATGTTAATAAGTGTCATAAGAAATCTCACTGTGATAATGATGTAATGATCCTCTGACTTGAAATCATTATATTTCTATACGAGAATTAATATACTTTGATTACACTCAAAGTTACCTTTAACCGGGTAATGATAAAGGTGTACATTGGGTATGCTATGAATCGTATGAGGAATATGAATGATAGATATAGGATTTAACCCTCCAATTCTAGGAGTGATATTATTGGCCTCTTGATTGAGTGAGACTATGAAATGCATGGCCATGCTCAAATATTGATTTGTTTAAATAGTCTACTCATTGATCAAGGAAACCGAGATTAAACGTTGAAGAGGATGACACTATACATGCCTCGAGTTTGATCTATAATATAAGGTTAAAGGGATTATATTACATGGAACATTATTCACGAAAGGTTTAATTGAATCACCAATTATTATTGTTACTTGGGTAGCAATGATGTATTACTAGATGCCGCTCATTGTTTATAATTTTATTATTAGATAATAAAATTATTGCCAACGTAATAATAACCTAAAGGGTCACACACAAAGAACGTCAAAACGGAGGTTTATTTAAATTACGAATTTAAATATATTATTGTTTATTCGAATTTAATTATTGAATTAATTAAGTGGGACTTGATTAATTATATTAGAATTCGGATTTAATAAGTATTATTATTATTCGAATTTAATTATTGAATTAATTAAGTGGGACTTGATTAATTATATTAGAATTCAGATTTAATAATAATAATAACCCAAAGTCATAATGGGTTTTGGAAACCACATGGATTAGGGTTAGGCCCAAAATCTCTCTCTCCCCTATATATACATAATGATGTATAGTATTAGGGTTTAATCATCAAATTTCGTTTTTAGAGAAAAACCCTAGCTGCTCAACATCAAGAGAGGCTAGAGAAAGAGAGAGAGAGAGAGAGAGAGGCAAACAATTCGGCTAGTACCGACTCCGGTGATCGTAGGACGATCGGGCGTTCGTGTGGACTTCTTTAGAGAGCAAATCTTTGCAACAAAGGACTGCTGTGATTCATCTTTCTGGACCTCCATTAAACAGCATACGAAAGCTTTGTTAAGGTACATACTTCTTCACCATAATCATCCAATGTTATACATGGATCCTGCGATTGGGTTTCGATTTTTTTTTATTATTTTTACGTTAATTCCGCTGCGTTTTCATGCCCGAAACCCTTCAGACTTGATACGGAGTCTACAGCCAAGGACAGAGTAGTGGAATTGGAGAAAAGAGTGATAGCTATGGTAAACATATATATGATATGCCATGACTATATATTGATATATATGTTTTATATGATTTTGAATATATGATATTCATGTGTTGTATAATCATGGGATGATTGTGTGTATTGCTGTATGTATATGATACATGTTTGTTCTTGTTATGGAAATCGTATTCGATACGAATTCTGAAACGG
>QRFB01003207.1:0-12915 GCA_008931105.1 Oenanthe javanica | reverse complement strand
CTTATTAGTAATATAAGTAGTTGATGGGATTAAGAGTACTAATTGGGATTATGATATCTATTGATAGAGAATCTGGAAAGAGTGGGACTCTGAGAACGTATCTTAGACTCCAGGTAAATTTTCCTAACCTTATACTTTTATTTTCAAAAGGTTATATTCTTGAGTTGCATATGAAATTAAATTACGCTTATGCAAGTTTTCGAAACCGTACTTGATATACTACTGTTGTGTTGAAAACTGTTGTTGTTGTGATATACTATTGATTAAATTACGAGTTGATTGAACTGCGATTTAAAGCAATCCTTAAATATTTTAGTTTATATGCTATAAGGGTATTATAGATATATACCGGTGATTATAGAGGCTCTAGGGGTAGAGCGGCTTTCGTGTTTTCGAACGTAGACCGGGAGACGGAAGGTTATTTTAAATATTGTTGTAATCCGGGATATGACGGAGACAAATTATTTTAAAATATTGATTAAAAATATTCAATTATTTATATTTTAGATATTATTTTGATAAAGAATTAAATAGAGTTAATAAATATTATTTGAATATTTATTTAAGGAATGAATATTATTCTGAATATTCATTTAAAAAGGAGTTTATTAATTGTTTATTTATTGAATTAATATTAGTTGAATATTTATTAAATATTCTAAATTGATTTAAAAATTATTGAAGGTCTTTAATAATTATTTAAAATATTTTCTGACCTTCAGAAAATTTATTTAAATATAGTGAGGGTTCCCTAATATCTATTTATATTCTATTTTATTCTTTTAATAAGAATAAAATATTCTCGGACTTATCAAAAATAGGAAACTCAGTCAAGGGAGTCAAAGGTGATTTACTTTATCAAAAGCGGTTGTGTTTTGACATCATTTGCCTAATGTAGAAGGGTTTTCAACTTATCAAATCAAAAGAGGTTTTCCGATTAACTCTCAGGTCGTGGTTTGAAATGGTTTTCATTCCTTAATAAAAGACATCAGTTGACGGTGGTCAACACACCTTGGTGGTGAGATTATTGCCTCAATTATTTTGACAATACCTATTCAGAGTTAAGTAGATCTATTAACAAGTATGATACACTTGGAGAACTAGGATTAAATTCCGGTTCCAGGTTAGATAGGTGAATCTATTAACAAGTATGATATACTTGGGGAACTAGGATTAAATTCCGGTTCCAGGTTAGATAGATGAATCTATTAACAAGTATGATATACTTGGGGAACTAGGATTAAATTCTGGTTCCAAGTTAGATAGATGAATCTATTAACAAGTATGATATACTTGGGGGACTATGATTAAATTCCTGTTCCAGGTTTATAGATCATTCCAGTGGACTAGGAGATATAGCGTAAGAGGCCGAGTGACGCTCGTTCCAGCACTTTGGCCCATATGAGGTCTAGGGTGATTACCAAGGTCAGAGGTATTTCCATCGGCTCCCCCTTCTACATTTAGAGAAACAACAAGAGCTACCGTAGGTTGCGACTGATCATCGTGTATGTGCGGTAGCAGCGTGGTGAAAGGCTCCAGATACAGTCCCATCTTCCAATTGGAATTGTGCTGCAACATCGTAATGAAAGCCGATGAGCTGATTTACCGAGGGTGTTGTCAGTGATTGATATGTTGAGATCTTCGTACTCATTCAAACTACTTTGACAAAAAGTTTATTTTGCAAACTCGTAGAATATGTAAAGTGTGCATAATATTGCAGTTTTAAACGATGTTTAAAAAGAGTATATTTACAGTTATATATGTTATTACTAAGCTATATTGCTCATGCTTGTTTTCTTTATATATATCACAACACAACAGGTCAGCCGAAATGTTTTGACGAGAAGTTATTTTGAAAACTTAAGCGGGTACAGGATGTACACCGAATAGTTTATAAATCTTCAAAATGTTTTACTGGATTTAAACCTTACAAGTGGTATGGTTCAAAGTTATTTGATTTTCTTATGATGAGAAGCAATTATTATTATAGTATCTTGAACTGGGTACTTATCATATTTTATGGGAGTTTAGCAAAGCTATAGTTGATGCTATTTTGCTAAAGTTATAGATAATATTATTTCAAAAACTGTGAATGTAATAAGTTCATTGGGTTTTATCTCAAAAGATTCAGAGGAAGTATGAAAGAATGGTAACACTATATTCAATAGTGTCCTATTTTACATAATGAACTAAATTGTTCGAGTTATATTCTTCTCAACTTCATGTGGAGTATAAATACTTTTAACAGAAAACTCCGACTATATGTATCGTCGTGAGATACTTTGCTATGCTTACCCTAGACCGGTAACCTATGTTATACTATTGAGATAGTAGTGATTATCATGTTCTTGGATGAGAGTCACATAGATAATTGGGTGGATAATTTGTTGAGCATTCATTCGTTCACTCTTGCTTTATATTAAATTTTTCAGAGAAAGTGATAATACACTCGATTGGCTCCATACTTCAAGGAAAGGAAGTAAGAGATTCACCTTTGAGGTGGTTCAATTCAGAATTATTCCACAGGAGTAAGTTGAATAGGTTTTTAGTATTGATCTAGTTATTAATGTTAATTCATGTAGGGGTTATCATTAATAGCGTGAGATCCTGGATAAGTACATTTGGTTTGTAATAACTAATTATACTTGTTGTATATCGTTTCTAAGACTATAACTCGTATTTGTGTGTATAAGAGGGATCTATGGTATGATTTTTTTAGATTATGGAGTTATTGCAGGTTTTAAATGATTAGATGGTGACGTGATGACTCAAATCCCTGANATTATGGAGTTATTGCAGGTTTTAAATGATTAGATGGTGACGTGACGACTCAAATCCCTGACCCCGGATTTGGGGGCGTTACAGAGATGGTATCAGAGCCTGAGTTATAGTACTTAGATACGAGAGTGTTAATAGTTATTCAGATATAAGAGGATAACGTGAGAACTTATATAGAGTTCATAATTGGACTACCGGATGTAGTACCAATGAATGAGTTAAGAAAAGGTCATCTACTTGGAGTTAGTAGTGAGGAGATTTATGAATGACATTTGGGATATAGATTTTGAACGGGAAACTGACGAGACCGTTCTGGAATNGTCATCTACATGGAGTTAGTAGTGAGGAGATTTATGAATGACATTTGGGATATAGATTTTGAACGGGAAACTGACGAGACCATTCTGGAAGAGGCAAAGATTATTTTGTACAAAGTGATAAGTATAAAGATTTCGAGGATTCTATTGAGGATAAGAAGTCAAGGATAATTGTTAAGACGATGCGTGTTATTGATATGATATAGAGTCACAACGAAGAGTGAAGATGCATGTTTGTTGTATCATCTAAGCATGTTAAGTATTTTCTAATAAAAGTGAGCCCCTTAGTGTTGTGACCACACATTCCGGATATTGTGGTCAGGATGAAAAGTATGAATGACCCAGTGTGTAGGTGTTGGTGTGAAGCTCCTTTTTCTAGTGGTAGGACTCCGACCAGAAAGGGGGTCCGAGCATTCATTGAGAATTTAATAGTTTAGTGGAGATAAATGGTTCGGGGAAAGAGGTCCCGTAATACAACTATAAATCCTTCGGTGTGAATTGATTGAGACTACATAATGGACAATATGTCTCGTCCTTTTAGTAATATACCATGTGTCGTGTAAACCATGAGTTTTGGAGAGAAAAAATGACGGTCGGAAGGACCAGACGATAAATGTATGAATATGAAATTGGTACAAGTTGTGAGGAATCTACCCTTAGCTAGCAACCTGATAGGTAATATTGATCTGACATATCTCACATGTCGTGTTTGATAGCCTGTTCAGTAATATGACAGTCCTACTGATATGAATAGTGATAAGGATATAACTTATGAACTGGTGATGATTCAGGAAATTGCCATAATAAAAAGAGTGGAAGCATAAGGAGTAGTGATTCAATAGTGCAAGATTGAGGCATGAAGAGTAATATTGTACGAATAATTACTAGTTCCATTCAACGGAGATTTAATTTCTTTGATAAAAGATAAGAGATGTGATGTCAAGATAAAAATATCGTCTGCATAAGGATGTTCAAACTAACGATAGAGATAAAATAGTGAAAGTTAAGATTACACTATAATGATGAAGTTAGGTTAAAGGACATGGAGACAATTTGAGGTATTTTGATTACGATGGAAGTGAAAGGTCTATTACACTTTGGAGGATAGGTTGTTGGGCAACCGTGATTGGTACCATAGAGGAAATACATGGAAAAAAAGGTATGTAGTAGTTAATGGGTTGATGACGTAATTATTAGCGACCTTTTGAGGTGCTACCTAATAGAATTATATAATTCAACATCGATCTAGTGACAAGTATAACACTAGCATCAGAGGCATTTAGAAGTTTGTACCTACCAAGATAAAAAGGATTAATCACTCAAGTAAAAGAAGTATTAGAGAAAGGCATGAGGAGATTGAAAGTGTCACCATGAGGTGAATCTGTTGTGATTGTTAAAGAAAAGGATAGTGCCATGACTCAGTGTGTTGATTGCCAAAAATTTATTAAGATTATAATTAAGAATGAATATCCTAACTATGGATAGAGATTATCCCACTATTTAGAGTCATAATTTACCCTTCGAGGATAGATTCGAGGATCAAGTATTATGAAATAAAGATTTTCCAAGATGATTTACCCAAAGGTGAATTCGACAAGAGTTATGAACATTATGAGTTCTAGGATGTCAATTGGATCAATGAATGCACCATAACTTCTACGGATTTAATCAATAGAATTTTAAGAAATGATTGGACCGATGGCCAGGGTTTGCATAAATGATATTTTAATATACCAAAAGATGAAGAGAGAGAACGAAGAGCAAGTGTAGTTAGCCTTAGAAAAAAACAGAGGTTGTATGCCATTTTCTACAAAGGGTTAGTTTTGGTTGAGAAAGGTTAAATTTTGGGAAATTAATGAGTAGCAAAGGAAATGTGTTGACGTTTTGAAAGTTTTTGGAATTGGGAAAGACCCAATGTACTAAAGGAGGTGAGAACTTGTGGACTAGAGGTCATTATAAATATTTGTTAGGGTATCCGACTTATGATCGCAGCCGATAACTATAGTATCTGCACCTGAGATATAAAGCATTAAATTGCACAGATGAGAGTTTAGGATTTAAAAGGAACATGAGTGCCATAGATATATTCAAGCCAAAAGTCTAGAATTGGGATGATGGGTTTGAGACCTTATAAAATCGATTCCTAGAAAAGTACAGACTTGTTTTATGTTAAGGTTCCGTAACACCTTAAGGAAGGAAAACTCCTCACATCTTTTCAACATCATTTTCTTCTTCTTCCTATATTTGACAATTCGTCATCTGATTGGGATTAACAATACATATGGTGTGACTTCTTGTCTGTGTGACAAAAGTCTGGCGGGACGCTGCCCAATTATGTGTTGAAAAGCCAAATCATACTAAAGACTTTCCACCACAAGTACATATATGGTTGTTCTTATTCATATCAAAAAAATTCTATTCTCATATACATTTGAAAGTGAGTTTATTCATCTTTGAATCACTCTGATCATTTTGTTGCAATGATATTCGATAAAAAGATCTCCAATTAAAATCTTGTGAAAAGTTATCTCTTTATGATAAAAGGTTTATACCTTGGATATCGAGAAGAGTCGGGAAAATCACGTACTAAGGATAAAGTTTTCATTCGAGAATAGTTACATTCATAATGTAGCCACTCCACCTTACGAAGTTTTGTACGGAAGAAAAATATCAATCTTCCTCACATTAGGACTAAGTCAAAGAACGAGGAAATGTTTAGGTATCGTGAAGGAACCCATCTGTACGCTAATCAAATTAGAGAAGATAGAAAGCATGAACTGAGAGACTTCACATTTCTAGAAACACTATCACGGAAAGTGGTAACGAGATTTGGCAAAGGAGAGAAGTTAAGCTCAAGGGTATTAAATCTTGTAGGTCTAGAAGCATGATAGGAAAGTGCATATACGTTGGCGTTGGTTCATAATATTTATAATACAAAAACTTGTGTGCCCTACGTCTATATTACGAAAGAACAATGCAGATGCTAGANTATTTATAATACAAAAACTTGTGTGCCCTACGTCTATATTATGAAAGAACAATGCAGATGCTAGACACGTGTTAGAATAAGAAATCGTAGAGATGGTAACCAAATGTGTCTTATGACCGGTAGAGATCAATGATCGGAAAGAACAGGTGTGGAGAAACAAAACTATAGCACCAGAAAGAGTGTATGGAGAAATCAGAAGGTTGAAGAGACAACCCTTAGTGACTTTTGTTTAGATTCCGAGGACGGAATCCTTTTAATGAGGGTAGACTGTAATAACCCGAATTTTTTACGCAATTTTTTATTATTATTTTATTTTATTTATAAACGACCCTGATGAATAGTGATTTTACGGATTATGAAAAACTTTTTAGCTCACACTAGGTAAGTGGTGGAATATTGGAAAACCGAAGATGTGATATTGTCGTATGAAGAAAATGAGTGAATGCAAAAGTCGTCAGAATCTGAAGATTTTTCATTTTACGATTTGTTTCGTAATTTATGAGATATCGGGGAATAAGAGAATTATGTTATGACTTGGAGGATTATAATTTAGAAAGTTCATGGTTATAATCGAATTAGAGTATTTGGAATATTAAGGATTTACGCTACGGAATTCCTACAACGAAAAGCATTCGGAAATTAATCGAACTTACGTGGAGGATTAAGTGTTAATCATGGGGTGGCAAGTAAAGTGCACCAAAGCCATGCAACTAGATTGGTGGAAATCAAATGGGATTATTAACCATGCAACTAGAAGTGTAACTAGCCAATAAAGCCAACCAAGCTAGTAACTAGTAGTTAGGAACATAGTTCCTTGAATGGTAGAACAAGGACCAAGCTACCATACTTCTTTGACATTCCATGCCATACTTTACATCACAAGTCACCAAAAAATCAGCCAACACCTTTTCAAAAAGCTAGAGAGCAAGTAAAGCAAGTGAAAGCTCTCCCCCTTGTTCTTCATCTTCAATTCGGATTTCTAAGAGAAGCAAGGAAAGAAAAATTCATAACTAAAGTTCTACTCATCCAAAAATCCCCAAATTTTAACCATAGCTCCTTCATTATATATATAAGGTAAGTATTTAATATCATAATGTTTGGAGGTGTTTTGGTTGGGTAAATAAAATGTAGAAAATGAGGGTGAATAGTAACTCCGAAAATTTACTAACTTGTTTCTTGATTTCTCCTGCAAGTTTAAGGATGTTAAGCATAAATCAAGGCTCCCTTAGGACTTAAAATTTCTTGTTAGTATGTTTAAGGATTCAAGAAAGGTATAAACTCCATCCACCCTTTGATTTACTTTGAGTTATAAGCTTAAGTTTGATTTTTGTTCAAGTACATGTTAGTTCATGGAGTTTGGATTTCAAATGTTTGGATCTTGATGGTAGAATGATATGGGTTGATGATGGTGATGATTTTACGAAGTATAAACTGATTTTGTTATTAAATAAATCGATTTGATGATTGGGTTGTTGGTTAATGGATTTAACATAGTTAAATTTGGAAAACGTTACGTTTATAGCCATCGCAATGTCAGTTGGATTTAGGACTGTTTTAACCAAGCATTATGAACTGTCAAGTACCCACCACTGAACATGAATGCATAGGTCTTGTTCCATAGTTTGTTTTGACACTTGAATCATGTTATTCCGATTTACGGTTTAGGAGAAAAGCTAGTTTTAGTGGAGGTGACTAAAATGTTCAAACTGCTGCGAATGACTCTCTTTGTAAATATAAACGGACCCTTTAACAGTTGTCAAAAATCATTCAATTTGGAGGATAACTAGTTTTGACAGTGGGTAAGACCTCTGCAAAATTTCATGCATAGATGTTGAAATTTCGATTTTATAAAAATGACGAAACCAAAGTTACGCAATGACACTATTCATTTGAGAAGCTACTGCCCTGTTCTGGACATTCGGGAAAATGAGTCCTCTTTCCAGGTCCAAACTTAGTTGGATTGTATTCTAGGCATTCTCTAGATCGTGCACGCGAAAACGGTGCATAATTTGAGGTAACAGTTAATGAGTTATGAGCGTTTTAGTAAAAACGGTGTAAACAGTAAAACTCCGTAGTTGACTCANCTAGGCATTCTCTAGATCGTGCACGCGAAAACGGTGCATAATTTGAGGTAACGGTTAATGAGTTATGAGCGTTTTAGTAAAAGCGGTGTAAACACTAAAACCCCGTAGTTGACTCGACTTTTAAAAATGCATTTCACCAAGTTAAACTCATGTGTTCCAAATCAAAATATTTTTGATAAATATTTCAAATACTCAAGAAGCTCCTTGAGGTGGTTTCACATTTAATTATGCGTTTTCTGATTTATTAAAATTGTTGGAGTGCGAGTCGCGTAATAGTAATTCTCAGGAAAGTAAACTCTTAGGACATTGTTTTGACGAGCCATTTAGGCCAAGATAATAGGATAATTTCGAGCCGGTTAAAATACGAAAGATGTTAAGGAATAACATGACTATGTATTGGAGTAAAAGAATTAGATTAAAAGCCATTGACGAGATGGTTTATGAATGGTCAAGATAAACCCGAAGAGGCGAATGCCGGGTAAGATTAATGTTAAGTAAAAGGACTAAGTACCAATTTGAAGTTATCATAATTGGATTCGTTATGTGATTATACTTATTAGTAATATAAGTAGTTGATGGGATTAAGAGTACTAATTGGGATTATGATATCTATTGATAGAGAATCTGGAAAGAGTGGGACTCTGAGAACATATCTTGGACTCCAGGCAAGTTATCTTAACCTTATACTTTTATTTTCAAAAGGTTATATTCTTGAGTTGCATATGAAATTAAATTACGCTTATGCAAGTTTTCGAAACCGTACTTGATATACTACTGTTGTGTTGAAAACTGTTGTTGTTGTGATATAACTATTGATTAAATTACGAGTTGATTGAACTGCGATTTAAAAACAATCGTTAAATATTTTGGTTTATATGCTATAAGGGTATTATAGATATATACCGGTGATTATAGAGGCTCTAAGGGTAGAGCGGCTTTCGTGTTTTCGAACGTAGACCGGGAGTCGGAATGTTATTTTAAATACTGTTGTAATCCGGGAGATGCCGGAGACAGATTATTTAAAATATCGATTAAAAATATTCCAATATTTATATTTTAGATATTATTTTGATAAAGAATTAAATAGAGTTAATAAATATTATTTGAATATTTATTTAAGAAATGAATATTATTATAAATATTCATTTTAAAAGTAGTTTATTAATTTTTTATTATTTAATAAATATTAGTTGAATATTTATTAAATATTCTAAATTTNAGTTGAATATTTATTAAATATTTTAAATTGATTTAGAAATTATTGAAGGTCTTTAATAATTATTTAAAATATTTTCTGACCTTCAGAAAATTTATTTAAATATAGTGAGGGTTCCCTAATATCTATTTATATTCTATTTTATTCTTTTAATAAGAATAAAATATTCTCGGACTTATCAAAAATAGGAAACTCAGTCAAGGGAGTCAAAGGTGATTTACTTTATCAAAAGCGGTTGTGTTTTGACATCATTTGCCTACTGTAGTAGGGTTTTCAACTTATCAAATCAAAAGAGGTTTTCCGATTAACTCCCAGGTCGTGGTTTGGAATGGTTTTCATTCCTTAATAAAAGACATCAGTTGACGGTGGTCAACACACCTTGGTGGTGAGATTATTGTCTCGATTATTTTGGCAATACCTATTCAGAGTTAAGTAGATTTATTAACAAGTATGATACACTTGGAGAACTAGGATTAAATTCCGGTTCTAGGTTAGATAGATGAATCTATTAACAAGTATGATATACATGGAGAACTAGGATTAAATTCTGGTTCCAAGTTAGATAGATGAATATATTAACAAGTATGATATACTTGGGGGACTAGGATTAAATTCCTGTTCTAGGTTTATAGATCATTCCAGTGGACTAGGAGATACAGTGTAAGAGGCCGAGTGACGCTCGGTCCAGCACCTTGGCCCATATGAGGTCTAGGGTGATTACCAAGGTCGGAGGTATTTCCGTCGGCTCCTCCTTCTATATGTAGAGAAACAACAAGAGCTACCGTAGGTTGCGACTGATCATCGTGTATGTGCGGTAGCAGCGTGGTGAAAGGCTCCAGATACAGTCTCATCTTCCAATTGGAATTGTGCTGCAACATCGTAATGAAAGCCGATGAGCTGATTTACCGATGGTATTGTCAGTGGTTGATATGTTGAGATCTTCGTACTCATTCAAACTACTTTGACAAAAAGTTTATTTTGCAAACTCGTAGAGTACGTAAAGTGTGCATAATATTGCAGTTTTAAACGATGTTTAAAAAGAGTATATTTATAGATATATGTTATTGATCAGCTATATTGCTCATGCTTGTTTTCTTTATATATATCACAACACAACAGGTCAGCCGAGATGTTTTGACGAGAAGTTATTTTGAAAACTTAAGCGGGTACAGGATGTACACCGAATAGTTTATAAATCTTCAAAATGTTTTACTGGATTTAAACCTTACAAGTGGTATGGTTCAAAGTTATTTGATTTTCTTATGATGAGAAGCAATTATTATTATAGTATCTTGAACTGGGTACTTATCATATTTTATGGGAGTTTAGCAAAGCTATAGTTGATGCTATTTTGCTAAAGTTATCGATAATATTATTTCAAAAACTGTGAATGTAATAAGTTCATTGGGTTTTATCTCAAAAGATTCAGAGGAAGTATGAAAGAATGGTAACACTATATTCAATAGTGTCCTATTTTACATAATGAACTAAATTGTTCGAGTTATATTCTTCTCAACTTCATGTGGAGTATAAATACTTTTAACAGAAAACTCCGACTATATGTATCGTCGTGAGATACTTTGTTATGCTTACCCTAGACCGGTAACCTATGTTATACTATTGAGATAGTAGTGATTATCATGTTCTTGGATGAGAGTCACATAGATAATTGGGTGGATAATTTGTTGAGCATTCATTCGCTCACTCTTGCTTTACATTAAATTTTTCAGAGAAAGTGATAATACACTCGATGGGCTCCATACTTCAAGGAAAGGAAGTAAGAGATTCACCTTTGAGGTGGTTTAGTTCAGAATTATTCTGCAGGAGTAAGTTGAATAGGTTTTCAGTATTGATCTAGTTATTAATGTTAATTCATGTAGGGGTTATCATTAATAGCGTGAGATCCTGGATAAGTACATTTGGTTTGTAATAACTAATTATACTTGTTGTATATCGTTTCTAAGACTATAACTCGTATGTGTGTGTGTGAGGGGTCTATGGTATGATTTTGTTAGATTATGGAATTATTGCAGGTTTTAAATGATTGGATGGTGACGTGATGACTCAAATCCCTGAACCCGGATTTGTGGGCGTTACACTAAGTCTAATCAATTTCGTGTTTGAAGAACAAGTAACAAAGTAGTAAGACAAGTGCAGAAAAATGAACCAAAGCACAAGAACACAAGCAATTTTAGTGTCGCAGAAAACCCCTTGTTAAAGGTTAAAAATCGCGGGTGGGAGTGACCCAACCAAAGTTATCCACTATAATTATAATTGAGATGAAGTACAAGTGATTTGAATAAGAAAACAAGTATAAAAAGTCTTCTCGTCCAATGCAGTTCGTACTCATCGACTGTATGTATCTACCCGTCTACTGAATAATGAAATAAATGTGTACTAGATGAGTTAGAGGCTAGGAGTCCTTTTTTATCTTCACTTTGGGATATATTTATTGATGCTAGAACTCCTTGCCTTGATCCTATTCTTTAGGTGGTTGATAGTTTCACGTTGCTATATTATAGGGACGGTGGCTCATTTATCTCCTAGATTTTAGGAGACGTTGGTCGACGGGTAGACTTGGTCAACTCCCGTCAGTGTATTGTGTACTCGTCAGCTGTTCTTTTGTTTCTATTTTAGTGGAGATTCTAGGTGACCACGTTCCACTATTTTATAGAGTCTTATTCTTATCTTATCCAAGTGATTGAGTTGTTGCAATTGATAAGACTTATCTCTTCCTTGATTCTCGGCCGTCAAGTGTTGTTCAGCTTTACTCGTCGAGAACTAGTCTACTCGTCAGCTGCTAGCCATCCCTATTTTATTGGGGCTTGATTTTAATATTAATGTAATTATTATTCTCACTTGTGTAATTAAATAATCCAATGAATATTGAATTATTCACAGAATAATATTATTATTTAAATTGTTAGTCGTCCAATAAACTTCTACCCGTCAATTATGTCGTCAAGCTTCCATCAGTCACTAGCAATGTCATAACTTGTCAATACAAAATTGCACTTGTAATTTTTTGGTTATAACAATGGACTTCACAACTTCCATCCACCTCGATCAAGTACATATCTGATATGTAATTTTTTCCTTTCATGCACAACGTTTTTCCATTGAAAACATCTTGCAACAATGCTAGAGTTTACCTCTTTACCACACAATATAGCTCAAACAAACACTGAGAAATAGAACAAAAGGCGCTAGGTAATATTATTTAGATAAGTTGCATAGAACAGAAATTATTTCCCAATCAGATAATACCCTTAACATTCGAGAGGTTAAGGACTCGCCTAGATCTCCACACACCAATTCTTGCATGTCTTAATACTCCCTTTATCTATATTCTCTCTTTTTACCATAACATTTCCCATTTTACCCTTAAGTATTGAAAGACGCAATTACCCTCCTTGTCTTACTTGGCTCGTGTCTCTTTTGTTCTTTTTCTCCTGGTATATGTGAACTTTACAGGTTGTTAAATGATTCTTACTCCTTGCAAACAACCAGTGAACATATAGAATTTCAGCA
>QRFB01003206.1:15183-50341 GCA_008931105.1 Oenanthe javanica | reverse complement strand
ACCAAAGATAGCTACATGTCATACACCATTTTCACTAGTCTATAGGACCAAAATCATCTTAACTAGAAATGTTCAAACTCTAATGACTTATTACGTCTTATTANAGTCTATAGGACCAAAATCATCTTAACTAGAAATGTTCAAACTCTAATGACTTATTACGTCTTATTAATAGATAAAAGCAATAAAGAAGGACTCATCCATGATTTGGACACAGTTGATGAAATATGTGGCATGGCCAAAATACGAATGTCGTCTTATCAACAACAATTGTCAAATAATTACGTGTCAGAAACTTTCATAAGGTGATTGTGTCCCAAGGAAGGTCTTCCTAAATACAATTGACATCAACGCAGACCAGACTTTTGAATAGGACTACCAACACAATTAGGCCATACTATGTCCTTAATTGGCAAACCCAAAATTGTGTTGACAATACCTCTTCCTTGAAGGTTAGTTGGAGTCAACTCGATACAAAAATATGTCAATTGAAATGTACGAATCAACATGACAATGGTCAAGATAATAATGGTGCATGACGACAATTACTCAACAATTACATATGAGAACTACTTGAACTAAACAAACTTCCAAAACAATAATGTTATATGTAATTACAAAATACATTCTAAAAGTCCATCTTAAAACTTTAGGGACTTAGCAGAAACTTTTAACATATTATGAGCCTACATCATGAAATTCAAGCTCGTAAAAGGAAACTTTATTGTCTCATATGGGCCACATGGTTACAAGGAGAAGACTAGAGGCTAGTCTAGAACAAATCAATGTAATTTTTAAGTTGATGTATCCTACTTCTATCAAAGAAGTTTGGAAACTAATTCGATGTGTGGCTATTTTGAACATATTTTTCGATGTGTAGACTTTTTTATGACGCATTAAGGAAGGTCACTGGGTTTCACTAGACATATTAACACGAAAAAGCTTTTCTTGAATCTAAACAATACTTGGCATCTGCATAACTTCTATCCAAAACAACACTTCAGAAAATACTATACGTCAACCTGTCAACAAAATAACATGTAGTGTTTGGTGTCCTGGTCAGAGAGGAAGCAAATGTATTATCATCGATCTATTATGTCAGTAAAAGTCTAGTTGATACGGAAACTATATATACGTCTCTTGAAAAATTGGTCTTAGCTCTATAAGTTGCATCTGTCAAACCCAGGCATTATTTTGAACCACACAAAGTGTGCATGGGAACAAATTATTCTTTGGAAATGGTGCTATGAAAACCAGAATTGACCGAAACATAAAACAGAGTCAATTTCATTGGGTGTTGGACACTCCCAATAAAATTAGGGCCAATTTTTAGTATTAAAATTTTACAAGTAAAAAAATTTACTAACGACAATAGATTCAACTAAGGAGGATATATAAAAATTACGAGATGGGAAATCATATTGACGAGTTGATATACATATGTGAATAAGTCAAATGTTGACCCGACCAAAGGAGGAACATTATCAATAAGTAATTCCAAAAAAATAGGATCATGGAAGTTGAAGATATGGGTATAAATAGAAGAGAAGATACAATTCTCCATAATTTCTACAACTTCTATCATTATAAAATACATACACAACCAACACATATCATATACACAGCCGACGACTGGATATATTCAATTCACTTGTATTGTTATTTCAAACTCTTGTAACTCATCTTTATCATCATTATAGTATATAACTTTCGCTTGGTCATTCTTGCGAGTTTTTAACTCTGCGTCACCAAAATATTTGTCTCAATTTCTATTTTCTGCTATTCATTTTACTTTATTTCAGGGTCGGTGCTACTTTTAGGCCAGTTAGGAAATTGCTTATATATATATATATGTGTGTGTGTGTGTCTTATATTATTTTTAATTTTAAAATATTAATTTTTTTAAAAAAAATTAAGACAATACTTAAATGAATATTATTCTTGTAAAAAAAAGCCCAACAATTACAAATGTTATATATATGGGTCATTTAATGTTATGCAAATTATAAAAAAAATTAAAACGTTAAAGTATTAATCTCCCAATTAGTATAATATTATATGTACTTGTTTAAACAGTAAGCATCACCTTTTAGATCGTTTCTATTCATTCTCTACCATTCATTCACAAAAAAAGTATTATAATATTCTCAAATTCAAATATTCAATACAATTTATTTGAAAAAAATTTATGAGTAAACTTCTGAGGCTTTGTTCCAGGCAATAGATAGGCTAACAAAATCATTTCCATTCACGGATTTACCATTAAAATATAATCTGATAACTTCTGAGGCTTTATATATTCTTTGTGTCAGGTTCTATTTATCTAACCTGATAACTTTGAGTTTATTTATTATTTTTTTAGTTTATTTTTGTTAATTATTGTATAGTTTTTTTTAATTTATCATGTCAACTAGAAAATATGTATATGATTGCCAAAAATTACTAAAAAAGAGAAGTGTTGATGCAATTATAGAAAATTTTAGGCCTTATTTTTAAATTTCGCATGGGACCTCGTAATCTCTTGAGCCGGCCGTGCTTTATTTACTCGTCCATGTCAAGTGTCCAAAAATATATATAGGAACTACTATAAATAGACTTACCTATTAACCTTCAAAATTCAACTAAAACATTTACAACTCCGAGTGTAAGTGATATATAACCTGATTTCAAATTATATGTGTTTGTTCAAACGGACTCATAATATGGGCGACCCTCTGGTATGTAATAATCAATTTAGCTAGAAACTTTCAAGTCTTTGACCAAGAGGATATAATAATATTATTGTTATGTAACTACCAATTACAACCAAAATTTAGCACATGAATTATAATATATATTAATCCAACAATGAAATAAGTACATGGTTACAAGTTAGGATCAACAATTACAATCCTTTCAGATTTATAACTTTCCTTGAGTTTCAAAGCACTAAAACCTACTGCAGTCTGCAACATGCAATCTGGAACTGCAGGATAGTTTTATTTCATGAAATAAATAAAAAAAATGACAAATTAAGCACATAATTATACAAGGAGCGTGCGAAGCTTAAGGTGAATGCGAAGTATATGTTGTAGGAAAAATAATTGCAGGGCTGATGACACATATATTTGACCAATTTTTTTTTTTAAATCAAACAATTTACTTGATTATCGTCATCGATATCTTGCAAAGGCTATCCTGTACTTCTCAAAATGGGGCAGCTTGAATCAATGTCACTTGTGGAATCATTAGCCTTTTCACCCTTCATAAGACCTCCAATAAGTTCTCCCCTATCATAGAAGAACTCCACCTTCACAATCTTTGAATCTTCACCCAACTGTTTGATAATATTCTAGCTTTTCAATTCTCAGAACGCGTAATAAATATATATTTGTAATAGTTTTATGAATCAGGACAGTTAAGATAGATAACAGCTCACGATCTTACCTCAAAAATGGCTATTCCTTGGAACTCTGCTTTTTCCCCGGTTGGGGCATGTCCTTTAAAAGGACCTTCCATGAAGCCCCAGTGCCTAAACTTGTACACAATCACTGGTGGTCCAGTATAAACTTGGAGAATCTCTAGTGCAAATCCGCGAGGAAATGCTGTGGTGAAAATGATATGAGATGAATCAGCTGATTCTTCAGCCGGATTGTAGACACGATAATGTTCTGGCAATTGTGTTTGTAACATAGCATTGTATGCTCCCCTGATCTTTTTTATCTCTCCCATTGTCACACCTTTCCTTCCTGAAAAACACAATTAGTCAGTGTTCAAAAAACTACTCGTAATTGATATACACATAAAACATTGATCATTGCATGTATTAAGTCATCCTTTTAACATCTTGAGGTTTTAACAGAGTTGATAACTTAAACACACAAATGACCTTCTAAATTCTCGTTACTTAATTATCTTTTACCGTTAATGCTTAGAGTAAACTTGTATGGATCAAGCGTTTTGAAGTCTTCTAGTCGCGCTTTGTGAAAAATCTCCATTTCCCATGTTTTCACAAGGTTCTGCACTTTTTCTTCCAAAGAACCTGCTGGCCATATCTGCACACAAACATAACCAAGTTTATGTAGCAGTAAAAGTCATTGCAGATCAAGTTGCAATTGTGTTAGAGAAAATTACCGTAGTTTGGCCATCTTCGAAAAGTTTGTCGACAACATCGTAGTTTGGAGGAGCACCAAATCTCCATTGAACGTCCTTTACATTTTCTGCATCCAGAAAAGACCGGTATTTCTCCACCTTAGTACCTGTAGATGTCATATATAACTATGGAGACAAATGTATCTAATTTTTTTTATGATAAAAACCCAGGGACTACTAATGTGAGCTACTAGTCTAGACTATACATAAGATGATCATGGTCATGGTTTCGCATGGTGATTGATAACAAATCCCTATTTAGTTAGTTGTACGGTTTGATTTTTTTTTTTTGGTCAAATTTACCTATTTTTGATTAAAAATTTAAATTTTTTAAATTTGAAGAGATTGAAAATTATATTTTTAATAGATTATATATACTTTTAAATATTATTAATTTTAAATTATATAATATTCTAAATTTTCAGTGATCATTTTAATTATAGAAAAGTCAAATAAAACCGT
The DNA here is from genome assembly GCA_008931105.1 of Oenanthe javanica. NCBI lineage: Eukaryota > Viridiplantae > Streptophyta > Magnoliopsida > Apiales > Apiaceae > Oenanthe > Oenanthe javanica. Next base: position 45,748 of record QRFB01003206.1, on the reverse strand, counting down.
TAATGGGGAACTGAATAAATAATATTAATACTAATACTAGTCAATGACTTAGCTTTAATTCTACAATTTGATAATTTGACTTTAGCAAATTGCGATAAATAAAATTAGGGATGCAACCACCAAATTTATATAAATTAAAAAATGTAAATTTAAGAATATTTCACCCACCTAATCTTTCAATACACCATTTTGTTTGTCACCATTACTTTAAATATTTATTTTACAACTTGCATACGTAGGTGTCAGTAATATTTGATTTTATATTTAGCACAAAGTATAACATTTTGCTATTTTACATCCATGTTTAACACCACATTGGAGTAGAGTATTTTGCTTTATACATATAGCACCACTTTTAACACCACCATTGAACTTGCTCTAAGGGATCGGTCGGCTTCTTTCCGGTTTTGAAGAGAAAGTTTTGTTATCTAAATCTATCCGATCTTCTTTCCCAATCTGTCCGTTCTTTCCTCTAAAAAACTCTGGAGCATACCTAGAAAAGAAAATTTTTCAATTTCTTCTCTTCTCTCCCATTCGGGACTACATTTAAGAGACTCAAGAAAAGAGATTAACAAATATGATAAAAGAATACAGATTTGTTCATATTTCTATTCAAACTCCGGACTCGGTCTCTTCATAAAAAATATCGCAGGGCATCAAGATTTACAATTCCAGATTTAAAATCTAAATCTAATATGCTTACAAGTGTATCCATGTGCTCCTTTTAATCTAATACATAATTTAATAATATAGTAAGATTGACTGCCACGTGATAACATGTTATGATGTTCATATAGTATATTACGCTTCTTTATTTCAGCCTTTCGGAAGGGCAAAGGTTAAGTGCCAATCATTAATAGTAAGTAACAGAGAAGAAGGATGAAAGAGCATCTTGACATCTTCCACGTAATGGAAAATTGGAAATCATAGTTACCAAATTGCATTACTTTTCTATTTATACTGCACTATTATAAGTCGAACTGGTTGATTTGATAGTTTAGTTTGGTTGAACGCATTTTAAAAAATTTTGTAAACACCTTTAAAAAAGATTTAAATATACATAATTTATTTTATTTATAATATAATAGTAATACAGATTTAACATAATTATACCTTGAATTACATATCTCAATTTTATCACCAATCAAACTCCTTAAACTCTATTAAAGTTATAATTATTATTTATTATAAAATTTTATTAAAATTTCAAAAAAATACTATTATAAACGGAATGAGATTTTTTGGTAGTTTGGTAGGTTCAACGCTTTCCAAAAAAATTGTAAAAACCTTTCAAAAAAAAATAAATACATATAATTTATTTTATTTATAATATAATAGTATAATAATACAGATCTAACAAAATTATAACATCACTTACATATCTCAATTTCGTTAGTAATCGAACTCTATTAAAATTATAAATTATTCTTTTCTATAAAATCTTATTAAAATTCCAAAAAAATTAGACATATAATTTATTTTATTTATAATATAATAATATAATAGTATAGATCTAACCCAATTGTAACATATTTCATTTTCATACTTACTCAAACTCATTAAAAAATTAAATCATTTATAATATAATAGTATAAATCTACCACAATTGCAACATATTTAAATTATATCCTTACTCAAACTCTTAAAATTCTATTAAAATTATAATATATTACTTGTTATGGAATAAAATCTAGGGTGTATTGAATGCCATATGTGTCAGAACTTATCAAGCTTTAATGGTTGCGCTTGTATTTCATGACTTTACTATGTTCTCACAAGATGCCTACGTATCTCAAGCGTGATTAAAATCAAGCCAGGACGTAGTTCTAAGAATGAGAGATTATACCCTTTACATAGACATTGAGAGTCTTAGAATCATATTAGGATTACGAACCTTAATGGATGATGCCCACGAAACTTGATGGTGATGTCGTTAGGGCATAGTAGTGCCCATGGGGAATGGTGATGATAGGCTTAGTAATGCACATTAGGCTTAGTGATGATGTGCTCGGAGCTTAGTAATGCTCATAAGGTTTGGTGATGATGCCCTCGGGGATTAGTAGCGCACATGGGGCATAGTGATGATGCCCTCGGGGTTTAGTAACGCCCATAGTGCTTGGTGATGATACCCTCGGGAATTAGTAGTGTCGAATGAGCTTGGTGGTAATGCTATTGGGGCTTAGTAGTGCCCACGAAGCTCAGTGACAATGCCCTCGGAGTTTAGTAGTGATGTTTCCCCCAGGGCATAGTAGTGCCCAAGAGCATGGTGATTATGCCCTCATGGCTTACGCCCTCAGGGCTTAGGAGTGCCCATGGGGCATAGTGATGGTGTCATCGGGGATTAGTAGTGCCCTCAAGCATGACGATGATGCCCTCAGGGCTAAGTAATGCACATGGGGCATGGTGATGGTGCCTTAGGGGTTTAGTAATGCCCTCAAGGCATGGTGATGATGCCATTGGGGCTTAGTGATGATGCCCTCGGGGCCTGGAAGCGACCACAGGGCATAGTGATGCCCTCTGGGCTTAGTAGCGCCCAACAAGGAATGGTGATGCTCTCAGGGCTTAGTAGCGCTCACGGGGTTTGGTGATGATGTCCTCGGGGCTTAGTAGTGTCCACAGAGCATGGTGATGGTGCCCTCATGGCTAACGCCGTCGGGGTTAGGAATGCCCATGGGGCATGATGATAGTGCCCTCGGGATTTAGTAGTGCTCTCAAGGCATGGTGATGATGCCCTCGGGGCTAAGTAATTCCCATGGGGCATGGTGATGGTGCCCTCGGGATTTAGTAGTGCCCTTAAGGAATGATGATGATGCCCTCGAAGCTAAGTAATGCCCATAGGACATGGTGATGGTGCCCTCGGGGTTTATTAGTGCCCACGGAGAATGGTGATGGTGCCCTCGTGGCTTACGCCCTCGGGGCTTAGAAGTTCCCATGGGGTTTAGTGATAGTGCCCTCGGTGTTTAGTAGTGCTCTCAACACATGGTGATAATTCCTTCGGGGCTAAGTAATACCGATGGGGCATGGAGATGATGCCCTCGGGGCTTAGTAGTTCCCTTAAGGAATGACGATGATGCCCTCGAGGCTAAGTAATGCCCATGGGGCATGGTAATGGTTCTATTGGGGCTTAGTAGTGCCCACGGGGAATGGTGATGGTGCCATTGTGACTTACTCCCCCGGGCCTTAGGAGTGCCCATGGGGCATGGTGATAATGTCTGCGGGGTTTAGTTGTACTCTCAAGGCATGGTGATATTGCTCTCTGGGCTAAGTAATGCCGATGGGGCATGGTGATGGTGCCTTCGGGGCTTAGTAGTGCCCTCACGGCATGGTGATTATGCCCTCGAGGCAAAGTAATGTCCATGGGGCATGGTGATGGTGCCCTCGGGGCTTAGTAGTGCCCTCAAGGCTTGGTGATAATTCTCTCAGGGCTAAGTAATACTCATGGGGCATGGTGATGTTTCCCTCGGGGTTTAGTAGTGCCCTTAAGGCATGGTGATAATGACCTCAGGGTTAATTAATGCCCGGGGGGCATGGTGATGGTACCCTCAAGGCATGTTGATGATGCCCTCGAGTCTAAGTAATTCCTATGGGGCATGGTGATGGTGCCCTTGGGGCTAAGTAATGCTCATGGGACATGGTGATGGTCCCTTTGGGGCTTAGTAGTGCCCTCTAGGTATGGTGATGATTCCCTCGGGGCTAAGTTGTAACGCCTGGGAAAATTGCGTGTATTTTATAATATTTAAATATGCTTTTAATATAATTTTTGGCGTGTCATATTTTTTTATATATATGCATTTATTTGTGTTAGGAGTTTTAATAAATAGGAAAATTACATGTTATGTATTATGTGACTTCTGTGTAGCTTAAAATATTTTATTCTGTTTTACTCTAATTTTATTTCGTTAAAATAAGATTAATTTGATTTGTAATTATCGGACTCAGCCTCTATAGTAGACTTGAGACCATGTTTTTGTTACCGTTATTTTTATAAAAATGATAAAATCCTCAAAATAAATTTATTTTATTATTTTTGAAACATTCCTAATTTTTAGGGAATTTTGATATATATATTGTAGTTATTTTGAAAATATTTATTTTATATTTTATCCCATAAATGTTCTTTTTGGGCTTTTTGTTTTAATTATGTAGTAATTTATCTTTTAATCAAATTTAAGCCCCTAAATTTTCTAAAAATATAAATACTTTTATTAAAAATAAAAAAATGCCAAAATCAATTATTGTTACTTGATAATTTGGGGGAAAGTCATTTCTAGGGTTCATATTCATTTGGAAGAATCAAAGCCATGTATTGGGTGATTGTGTTATCTAATTGTTATGTTCTAGTAAGCGTTGTGAAGCTTTTGTTAATTCCTACGCTATTATACTGTCAATTTCATGTAAGAGTTGGTTGATTTCGAGTTTGAGATTTTCGGTTCTTGAGTCGAATTACTACTATATTATGTGATGATTGTTTGATTGTTTGGTGACCGTGGATAGATAGCTATTAGTTTATACATCATGCACATATTTTTTTTAATTTGATTTTGGGGCCGATTCCGTTCATCATAATTTGGCCGGAGTTTGATTATTTTGGCCGGATAACGAGCTACAGAGCTTGGTTGTTGATTATAATTACATGGTTGCATTGTTTACATGGCTACGTGTCTGTTAAAGTCATAATTGTTAAGTTTATATATTGTTTGTGGGTCGTCAGAGCTCCGGCCGACGTTCATTGAGTTTTAGCCGGATTTCGAGATCTACAATTTTATTCTTGATTGTGTGGGATGATCGTTCAAGTTGCTCATGTTTGATTTTGCAATCACTTCTTTCTATACTCTTTCTGGGTGTTGACCCCTTGTTATTTCTCTTTAATATTAGAGTTTTTTTTATCAACCGTATGCTATGTCTTATTTTCACACACACACACACACACACTTACTTGAACTTGGTATAAAGTTTATGTCTTGAAAGCTTTTGATACTTGTAGTTGTGTTATCTCAAGGTATAATTTCTAGAAATTGTATATGTTAACTTCGTGAGTAGGTAATTAAATTGTATGTGTACTCATTTCTAGTCTCTGATTTTAGCCCTTACTTCTTTCGAGTCTGGGATTACATATTTAACTATGGATTGCGATGCTTTTATAATCATTTGACTCAAGTAGTGGCTTTAACACTTATAATGTGAATGACTCTTTACCTTCTCTGCTCTGCTCTATATAACTAACTCGGGGTGAGTTTTGTTTTTGATTTAGAGTTGGTCGGATTTTCTAAGTATATGTGCAGTTGCTCACTCGGTCTTGATGATGTTAGTATGTATGTGCTACATCGATGCTTTTGGAATTATGTGGATCAATTAGATATCATTTCCTTGTTTCCATGTTTTCTTCGTGCAAATTATATGTACATGTGTGTAGTTAACTAGAGGACTAGTGTTCTGCTTTGTTTGAACATCGCAAAACCACAACATTAAGTTAGTTTGGAATATTGGGTCCATTTCGTAAAATAGTATAGGTCTAAAATTTTAATATTTATGTCATCAGTTGTGATAGTTATAGAAATTGAGTTGATACATTATAGTTTTAATATGATAACATCTCTCATCAGTTTTGCAAAGTTAGGTAAACGGAGTAAATAGATTATAGCTTTAATGTTATTGTTTATGGTCTATAGTTTAAACTTAAATAAATTATTTTGATTTCAAAATTGATTTAATTTAATTATTTAAATTTATTTAGATAATAATTTAATTAATCTAAATTGATTGGTTAACTTATTTTAATCAATTAATTTAATTAATTAAATATTATTTGAATATAATTAAAAATAATTGGATTTAACTATTTTGTGAAATAAAAATGATTTATTTATTTTTATTTATTTATTAAATAATTCAATTAACCATTTTAAAAGAAACAAATGTGTTCGAGACCCTAAAAAAATAATCCGGAAGTGATAAATAGTTTGAAACTCCCTAATTTATTTATAAATCTGGATTAATATTTTATAAAATATTTAGGGATCCAATAATTATCTGGAGTGGATAATAATGATCTACTTTGACTCAAATAATATTTTAGAGTCTACTTTTATTTATTTGACTGCTCTTTAATTTGTGAGTCTTATCTGCTATATGATTTATATGCTTACTTGTCTGCTAATTGATACTAGTTGTTTATTAATTATTATTTGAGATTTGTTATTGTTAGACCACATGGGTAGACACTAGAATCTAAATTAGATTATTTTATTTGTAGATCCGAGCGAGTTAGTAGCTAGAAGAGAAGTGTAGTCGACCCATTCCAGCTTAGGACAACTTCGATATCAGGCAAGTATTTCTTCTTTGATCCTCTTAAACACTTTTGTTTTACTGTTTCAATTATTCATATCATGATAAATAGTTATTGTTCAGAGCTATTTATGATTCCTATTTTATTATGTGCATCAGAGTTATTTGTTATTCGTACTCTGTTTTATTGCGCAATAGAGTTACTTGTTATTGCAAGTATTTTCTCCTTTATCATCTTAAACACTTTTATTTTCTCTTTTATTTATTCATATTATGACAAATAGCTATTGTTCAGAGTTATTTGTGAATCTTAAATTTTTATTACGAAATATAATTTTTTAATATTAGTACTTTCGATATTTGAAAGTTGATTTAAATAAACATATCATATCATGTTTTATCAAAAATAATATTATTACGAAAAGTGAAGGATTATGATATTTGTTTAAGTAACCCAAACATTCTGGATTGCTTGGTCGGATTGGATGATTGTACAGTGACCGGTAGCGGATGGAGCCTGGTCCTGTGTGTTGCGTAGTGGCTGGTAGCGGATGGAGCCTGGTCCTACGTATTATATATTAGGCCCATGTGTGCCTAGGGTACCCGATATGATTTGCTGGACTTATACGGATGGGTATAGGTCTGTACTATATTCATTTCTGATCAGGGGGATATTAGTATGAATGTCAAAATCCAGTCTGCCCGTTTGGCTATAATGAAATGTGATTATCAATTAGTTGTTTTGTAATATAGCTATTGATGCGATTATTACGAGATGTTTTGATTATTGATTATATATCCTGATCCACTCTATTTGTTCAGTTTTTATAATAAACTGTTGTATATTCCGTTCTATATACAGATCTCATATCTTGATTTAATTTCAATTGTTCATATACTTGCTGAGCATTTCTTTGGCTCACTCTTGCTTTTTATAAAATTCTGCCTAGGTAGCTCTAGCGGGCATAGAGAGCCTCCGGTGTTAGGGCGGCTCGATTCTCGGGCTTCTCAGGTATTTAGTTGTTTACAGTTTTGTTGTAGATAGAATGTGTAATAAAATGAATTTAGACTTAAAACTTATCTAAACTTATGGATTTGAGTTTTGGATTTAGTTTCTGGTGCGTAATAAAGTGATTTAGATTTACTTTTAGTTTCAGCTTCTTAATTTCATACTATAACCTGTTAGCGATCTTTGGTTTGGCGGGGTCAGTGCGCACCTGATTTATATTATTTTTATTGTTGATTGGTTGGTGACCCCCAAATCTAGACCCCGGGTTTAGAGGGCGTCACATAAGTAATTCCCATGGGACATGGTAATGGTTCCCTTGGGGCTTAGTAGCGCCTTCAAGGCATAGTGATGATTCCCTCGGGACTATGTAATGCCTATGGGGCATGGTGATGGTGCCCTTAGGACTATGTAATGTTCTCGGGGCTAAGTAATGCCAATGGAGGGTGGTGATGGGGCCCTCGGGGCTAGTTGTGCCCTCATGACATAGTGATGATGCCCTCGGGGCTAAAAAATGCCTATGTGGCATGGTGATGGTTCCCTCGGGGCTAACTAATGCCCGTGGTGATGATGCCCTCAGGGCTTAGTAGTGCCCACGGGTATGGTGATGATTCCCTCGGGGCTTATTAGTGTCATGGGGCTTGATTGCCTTCGAAGCTTAATAATAATGCCCTTATGGCTTACTGAAGCCAAGGAGGCTTGGTGGGTTACGTATGGAGTTATATCCACCAATTTTTGTCTCTCTTGTTATTTAAACATAGGCAAGTATATATAGTTGTTCGAGAGACTTGTTACTCAAATCTCATCAATGTGGGATAAGTTAAAATCCTCTCTCCCTTATAAATTAATTGTGCGTCTCTTTATATAGGAAAAATAATATAACTTGTTTCACCTCTCCTCGATGTGGAAAAAGTAAACACCTTTTATATATGAGTGTTCAAACTCATATTCTTTTGTAGCAATATAATTCTTGGGGATGAAGTAACCTCCTTACATGGGTTTCTAGATCCTTCCTTATGGAAACCAAATCCTTATAGAAATATTTGACTGGTAGACTACTCTTTTCTGAAGTAGACAAAAATTAGGGTTTATTAATAGGCTTAATTAATCTACCCATTAATTAATTACAGATTTATGTAATAATAAAATTTCGGGCCTTATTAATCAGGCCATCCTTGCGTACCAATTCAGGTCTAATTAATGTAACTTTGATTATGCCTCTAGGGCTATTTTCAGCCCATATAATTTGTCCTCTAACTTCTGGAAAACAGTGTACGTTTTGTAAAAGTTATAATTGTCATTAATAGACCTGGGTTTTGGCGTAATCAATGTTCTTCGCCCTTAGCTAGGGTTTTGACTTTCTTGAGACTTTTGATCCAAAATCTGGTTTCGTGTATGACACTGGGCATTTTTCATTCCTAATAGGAGAATTATTTGAGCAAACAATGCTTATCATCCCTAATATGGGAATTTGTTTGAGCAATCAATACTTACTGGCCCTAAACGTGGGTATTGTTTTAGCACAAAGTGTGGAGCGACCTGCACATTTGCAACGATTTAGCCTTCAAGGCTTTTTCAGTGATACAATTTAGATAGTCTCGAAGAGATTCATTCTTTCTCTACTCTGGGTGCATTAGAGATGCAAAGTTTTTTCTCGCGGGTCTTTCCACAATAAATTGAGCCATCAAGGCTCAATTAAATCATCAGAATTAATTATCTCATCCGTAAAGTGAGGATTTGGATCATCATGATTTCCGAGGGGCACTAAGTCAGTTAGATCAGCCCTTGGGGTTTCAACCCTTGATTTAGGAGCATCAGCGCTTCTCCTTGGTGGAGTTGGATCTAGATTGATCACTGAGGGCGCACATTGCCTTGAGGGCTGTTGATCTTGTTTATGATCTAAGTCACTCTTGAACTCCTGAATATGTGTTTCATGCACAAGGATACCATCTTCTATCTCTTCCCTTTCACGGTATGACCCTAGTGGTCTTAGAGACTAAAGGTTGTTATTATGAATAGGGCATTTTTTAGGACATCTTCTTCTAGAATTTATATCTTCATGAGTTGATATTTCATCATCCATAGTGTATGTTATAAAGAAATCACGATATCTACTATGATGAATATGCTCAAAGCCTTTGATATAGATTGGAACATACTTTCTTCCCATGTAGGTCCACACGGATAGGGAAAAGGGGGGAGGGAGATCACTCGTTTCGGAAGGTTGGAATGGTGGTAGCCCAAGACTAGGGTTTTGCATTATTTATAGTGGGATAACAATTATGAAAACTTGTAATTTCGTAGGAGCATTCATCAAAGGTGATGTACCCATATAAAGTTATGGATTCTATCTTTAAATTTAGGGATTTTGAATCGTCCCTTGAGATTGGGGATTCGTTCCATAGGGTTCAAAACTCATTGGACACTTATGCCTTGAGAATTCATCCCTTGAGTACTGGTGGCGGGAGTCCCATGGTGATGACTCCGTTGAAAGAAGTTGATCTTCAGATTTAAAAGTGTTCTGTGTTCTCTCATGCATGGTTAAAGTTCGTTTCCCACAGATGGCGCTAAATGTTATAGAATAAAATCTACGGTGTATTGAATGCGATATGTGTCGGAGCTTATCGAACTTTAATGTATGCGTTTGTGTTTCGTGAGTTAACTATATCCTCACAAGATGCCCATGTATCTCAAGAGTGTTGAGAATCAAGCCAGGATGTAGTTCTAAGAATGAGGGGTTAAACCCTTTACATAGACGTTGAGAGTCTTAGAATCATATTAGGGTTAGGAGCTTTAATGGATGATGCCTATAAACTTGATGGTGATTCCCTCGGGGCTTAGTAGTGCCCATGGGTCATGGTGATGATAGGCTTAGTAATGCACATTAGGTGTACTGATGACGCGCTCGGAGCTTAATAATGCTCATAAGGTTTGGTGATGATTCATCGGGGCTTAGTAGTGCAAATGGGGCATGGTGATGATGTCCTCGGGGTTTAGTAACGCCCATAGTACTTGGTGATGATGCCCTTGGGGCTTATAGTGTCGACTGAGCTTGGTAGTAATGCTATTAATTGGGGCTTAGTATTGCCCACGGAACTTGGTGATGATGCTCTAGGGGCTTAGAAGTGATGACGCCCACGGGGCTTAGTAGTGCCCATAGAGCATGGTGAATATCCCCTCATGGCTTACGCCCTTGGGGCTTAGGAGAGCCCATGGGGAATAGTGATGGTGCCCATGGGGTTTAGTAGTGCCCTCAAGGCATGACGATGATGCCCTCGGGGCTAAGTAATGCCCATTAAGCATGGTGATGGTTCCTTCGGGGCATAATAGTGCCCTCAAGGCACAGTGATGATGCCCTCGGGGATTAGTGATGATGCTCTCGGGGCCTGGTAGCGACCACGGGGAGTGGTGATTCCCTTGGGGAATAGTAGCGCCCAATAGGGCATGATGATGCCCTCGGGGTTTAATAGCTCCCAGGGGGCTTGGTGATGATGTCTTCGGGGATTAGTAGTTCCCACGGAGCATGGTGATGGTGCCCTCATGGCTTACGCCCTCAGGGCTTAGGAATGCCCATGGAGCATGGTTATAGTGCCCTCGGGGTTTAGTAGTGCTCTCAACGCATGGTGATAACGCCTTCAGGGCTAAGTAATGCCGATGGGGCATGGTGATGGTGCCCTCGGGGCTTAGTACTGCCCTCAAGGTATGGTGATGATGCCCTCAGGGCTAATAATGCACATGGGGCATGGTGATGGTACCCTCGGGGCAAAGTAGTACCCTCAAGGCATGTTGATGATGCCCTCGGGGCTAAGTAATACTCATGAGGCATGGTGATGGTACCCTCAGGGCTTAGTAGTGCTCTCATGGCATGATGATAATGCCCTCGGGGCTAAGTAATACCCATGGGGCATGGTGATTATGCCCTCGGGGCTTAGTAGTGCTCTCAAGGCATGGTGATGATGCTCTTGAGGCTAAGTAATGCCCATGGGGCATGCTGATAGTTTCTTCAGGGCTTAGTAGTTCCCTCAAGGCATGGTGATGATTCCCTCATAGCTAAGTATTGCCCATGGGGCATGGTGATGGTGCTCTCGGAGCTTAGTAGTGCCCTCAAGGCATGCTGATGATGCCCTCAGGACTAAGTAATGCCCATTGGGCATGATGCCTTAAGGGCTTAGTAGTGCCTTCAAGGCATGATGATGATGCCCTCGGGACTAAGTAATGCCGATGTGGCATGGTGATAGTGCCCTCGGGGCTTACTAATGCCCTTAAGGAATGATGATAATGCCCTCGAGGCTAAGTAATACCCATGGGGCATGGTGATGGTGCCCTCGAGGCTTAGTAGTACCCTCAAGGCATGATGATGATTTCCTCGGGGCTAAGTAATGCCCATGAGGCATGGTTATGATGTCCTCGGGGTTAAGTAATGCCAATGGGGCATGGTGATGGGTCCCTCGTGGCTTAGTAGTGCCCTCAAAGCATAGTGATGATTCTTTCGGGGTTAAGTAATGCCCGTGGGGAATGGTTATAGTGCCCTCCGGGCTAAGCAATGCCCATGGGGCGTGGTGATGATTCCCTCCGGGCGTAGTAGGACCCACGGGCATGGTGATGATCCCTCGGAGCTTATTAGTGCCCATGGGGCTTGACGGCCTTCGAGGATTAATATTAATGCCCTTATGGCTTACTAAAGCCAACGACGCTTGGTGGGTGACGTATGGAGTTATATCCACCAATTTTTGTCTCCCTTGTTATTCAAACGTAGGCAAGTATATATAGTTGTTCGAGAGACTTGTTACTCAAATCCCATCAATGTGGGATAAGTTAAAATCACATCTCCCTTGTAAATTAATTGTGAGTCTCTCTATATAGGAAAAAGAACATAGCTTGTTTCACATATCCTCAATGTGGGAAAAGTAAACACCTTTTATATAGGAGTGTTCAAACTCATATTCTTTTGTGGCAATATAATTCTTGGGGAGGAAGTAACCTCCTTACATGGTCTTTTACATCCTTCCTTATGGAAACCAACTCCTTATAAAAATATTTGACTTGTAGACTACTCTTTTATGAAGTAGACAAAAATTAGGTTTTATTAATAGGTTTAATTAATCTGCCCATTAATTAATTATAGATTTATGTAATAATAAGATTTTCGGGGGATTTATTAATTGAGGGTTCCTTGCAGACCAATTCAGTTCTAATTAATGCGACATTGATTACGTTGTTGGGGCTATTTTCAGCCCGTATCATAACTAATAATTTAATCCCAAAAATGCATAACTATAACATATGTAAATTACTTAAGTCAGTTTAATAATATAAACTAATAAAATATTACAATACTTTAAAATGCATAATCACATGCTTAATGAGTGCTGATGCCACTTAAATGTGATATCTTAGACTTGAGACAGTATTTTTCCAGAGTACGGTCAAGGATTGAAAAATGTCGTGCCTGAACAATTTCATGAACTTCTATAGCCTATTTCTCTTATTACTTTGATCCTAGACAGTATCTTTTGAGATACATGTTTTCATCAATTTGAATTAAAAAAAACCTACAGTCTAAGTGATTGTTACATGAAACATGTTTATTAGACTATCTATTCTAGATTAAATAAATATATAATTGATTATATAATTAGCTAGCACACAATCCTAATAGAATATGAGTTTCTATCTCTATTTCAACAACATAAATGTCATCCATTCCTTTTTCAATTTTTTCTTGTTCTTGAACTTGAAGTACACATTCATTAACAATTTCAAGAATACTGACCTCTTCTTATATATTTTGTAAATGCACTTAAAGGGGGGTGAATATGTGTAATAGCTGACTATGTATATTTTTAAAATATTATCAAACCGTTATAGTTAATTGTATTATGACTTATTGTGCCTTAAGAAGTAGCTTACTATTTTCAATCTGATAAGGAATTATAGTAAAATAGAATGTATGCAATGCATAAAACAGTTAAATGTAGAAATGTAAAGGAGGCACACGACGTTTAGCCAGGTTCGACCCCTATTTCTAATGGTCTACGTCCTGGTCCCTTACCAACCTGATAAAATAATATATATTAATCAATAATAATCTAATTTCAAGATTAAGATATGTCTCCCTTTAACCCAATTACTGAAAGTGCCTTCCTACAATCTCCAGCAATCCTGAGCAGAATGATTTCATCTTGATGTTATCTTCTCCCTTGTAAGATGTTCTTGAACACCTGAATTCCTAGAGTCCCACTTTTAAATTCCTCTATTCCTCGAACTCTTTTCCTTGTAGAAATAACACAACTAAACTTGTTTGTTCCCTTGTTTTAACACGTAGAATCCCTTGCCACTTTAGTAATTCTCGAATAAACTTTGAAAAATACAATGAATAGAAAGTATTTGCAACTCAAACTATATTCTCTAAGTATTAAGTAATCAATATAATATCAAGCTCAGTTTAGAGAATAATCGAATAAAGCTTTTCAAGATGATATGAGTTACAGTATTGTTGTAAAACCGAATGAAAAGCTAACCCTTGTTATATACAAAAGTATGCAACGGCTAATTTGAATTATAGATAAGATAGAACCTTGTCATATACTAGATTTATCTTGCATTTAGCCACATTGTCTCTTAAGAAGTGATGTCTCACATCAATATGCTTGGTTCTTGAATGAAGTACTAGATTTTCTGAGATTTTTATTGTGTTTGTGTTGTCACAATAAATAGGAACTTTTCCACATTTGATACCAAAATCCTTGAGTGTTTGTATCATTCACAAAATTTGAGAGCAACAGCTTCTAATATCTAGATATTCTCCCTCAATTATATATAAAGCCACAATTTTTTTTTTTGCTGATAGACTAAGCTTTGGCAAAGAAAATTACAAACACCACTAGTACCTTTTCTATCAGTTTGTAAACCTGCATAATCTGCATCACTATACCCCCCAAAATCAAATGTATTTGTGATAGGAAAAATAATCCAAGATTTATAGTTCCACTTAAATAGTTGAAAATTCTTTTAATAGCATTCAAGTGTGTTTCCTTGGGATTAGCTTGAAATCTAGCACAAATACATACACTATACATGATATCATGTCTAGAGGCAGTTAAATATAACTAGGATCCAATCATATCTCTATATTTTGTAGAGGCAGTTTTGAGTCATTGGTGTAGATTTTGGCTTGACAGATTCAAATCCAATTCTTTTCAGCAGCTCTTTCACATATTTTGATTGATACACATATATACCATCTTTGGTTTGATTGATTTGGTGACCCAAGAAATAATTGAGTTCCCCACATCATTCTTATCTCAAATTCACTGTGCATACACTTAGAAAATCACTCACACAAATCATCATTAGTAGATCCAAAGATAATATCATCAACATATATTTGTACTACTAGGATGTCACAATTAAGAGATTTTGTAAATAAAGAAGGATTCATTTTACCTCTTACAAAACCATTCTTAATCAAAAACTTACTTAACCTTTTGTACCATGACCTTGGGGTTTGCTTCACTCCATAAAGAGCTCTCTACAACATGTACACATAATCTGGATATTATACATGTTCAAAACTAGGAGGCAGTTTGACATAAACTTTTTCTTCCAACAGGCCATTCAGAAAAGCACTTTTGACATCCATAAAAAATAGTTGATCTTTTTGTAGCATGCATAGGCATGTAGCATTCTGATGGATTCCAAATGAGCAATATGAGCATATGTTTGATCAAGATCAACTCCCTCCTGCTGGTTGTATCATTATACAACTAATCTTGCTTTATTTCGAGTGATTACACCTTATTAAGCTTATTCTTGAAAACCCATTTTGTTCCAATAATAGAAATATTCTTTGGAGGCTTGATCAATTCCCAAACATCACATATTTCAAATTAATTGAGTTCTTCTTGCATGACTATAATCCAATTTTCATCTTCAAGTGCTTCTATAAAATTTTTAGGTTTTTCTTGATCTAGAAATGTAGCATAAGCACATAAATTTTCTTTTTCTTTCCTAGTCTTGATTCCATCAGCTAGATCACTAATAAAAAGTTCTGCTAGATGATTCTTAACTGTTCTAGTTGACTTTGGTAAAGAATTTTGAGCTATTTCTTCATGAACAACTTGAATAGGTAATGGAGTCCTTGCAATAGGAGTTTGTGTCCCTTCTAATATCAATTTGGACAGTTTATCAATTGCATCATCAACTGATACTTTAGTAATAGCAGGCTACGATAATGTTCCAGCTTGCTGACTTTCTGTCTGTGTTGCAGTAGTGTCTGTGACAACTTGCTCTGTTGGTATTTCGGCTTGTTGATTTCCAGATTCTACAACAACTTTATTTCCATGTCTTGGATTTTCTTCATCACCTATATCATCATCATCCTCGTCCCATGGAAGATCATTGTTAGGTTCTTTGAAAACAATATCAATTGATTCTTCAACAATTCGTTTCTTTAAATTATATATTCTATATCCACGTCTAGTTAAAGAATAACCAATAAATATAACTTCATAAGATTTAACATCGAATTTACCATCCCTTTCGATCTTCTTGAGCACAAAACACTTAAAACTAAACACCTTGAAATATCCAATGTTCGGTCTTTTATTCCTTACTAGCTCATATGGAGTTCGGTCCAAGACAAGCCATATAGTCACCATGTTCAGAAAATAACAGGCTGTACTAACTGCTTCTACCTAGAAACTTCTTGGTAGCTTGCTTGCTTTCAGCAATGTACTGGTATTCTCTTCTAGTGACCTGTTCTTTTGTTCAACAACTCTATTTTGTTATGGACTCCTTCGTGCTGAGAATTCATGTGAGATTCTTTTTTCTTCACAAGAAGCAACAAAGTCATTCTTTAATTCTCCACCTCTATCACTTCGAATACCTACAAGTCTTGTATCAAGCTTGTTTTTAAGCAACTTTATTAGTTTCTCAAACTCAACAAAAGCACAATCTTTAGTTTTAACAAAAGCATAATCCTCTCACCAACTTCTTGCTAGATAATTTGTTTGGCAAATCCGTGTGTGCATGACCCAATATTCTATGCTAGATATATGGATCAGTGTCTATGGTGGCTAAACAGCAAGCTAATTTCTATGAATCGNTATATATATATATATATATATATATATATATATATATATATATATATATATATATATATCCACCCCTTCTAGCAACTAGAGGAATTTGGTTAGTACCAACAGTAATAATACACTTCTCTCTATCAAACTCAACTTTATGTCCATCATCATGTAGTTGACTCACTAAAAAACATTATTGATACATGTGGTATTATTACCTACTTTACCTTTAACAAAGATAGGAAACGATTTGATATCTAAAATTTTTACTGCTCATCCCTTCTTATGTTTGAGAGTAATAAACTGAGATTTGTCTCTACACATGTGCCTAATGCATCCCCTATCAATTATTCATTATCTTGATTCACTAATAAAATGTTCTGTTGGATGATTCTTAACTGTTCTAGTTGACTTTGGTAAAGAATTTTGAGCTATTTCTTTTTGACCAACTTGAACAGGTAATGAAGTCCTTGCAATAGGAGTTTGTGTCCCTTATAATGTCAATTTGGATAGCTTATCAATTGTATCATCAACTGATACTTCAGTAATAGCAGGCTGCGATAATGTTCCAGCTTGTTGACTTCTTGTCTGTGTTACTGTAGTATCTGTGACAACTTGCTCTATTGGTATTTCGGCTAGTTGATTTCCAGATTCTACAACAGCTTTATTTCCATGACTTGGATTTTCTTCATCATCATCATCATCCTCGTCCCTTGGAATATCATTGTTAGGTTCTCTGAAAACAATATCAATTGATTCTTTAACAGTTCGTTTCTTTAAATTATATATTCTATATGCACGGCTAGTTAAAGAATATCAAATAAATATAACTTCATAAGATATAACATCGAATTTACCATCCCTTTCGATCTTCTTGAGCACAAAACACTTACAACTAAACACCTTGAAATATCCAATGTTTGGTCTTTTATTCCTTACTAGCTCATATGGATTTTTGTCCAAGACAGGCCTTATAATCACCATGTTCATAACATAACAGGCTGTACTAACTATTTCTACCTAGAAACTTCTTGGTAGCTTGCTTTCTTTCAGAAATGTACTGGAAATCTCTTCTAGTGACCTGTACTTTTGTTCAACAACTCCATTTTGCTATGGAGTCCTTGGTGTTGAGAATTCATGTGAGATTCTTTTTTCTTCACAAGAAGCAACAAAGTCCTTCTTGAATTCTCCACCTCTATCACTTCAAATACCTAAAAGTCTTGTATCAAGCTTGTTTTTAAGCAACTTTATTAGTTTCTCAAACTCAACAAAAACACAATCTTTAGTTTTAACAAAATCATAATCCTCTCACCAGCTTCATGCTGGATAGTTTGTTTAGCAAATCCATGTGTGCATGACCTAATCTTTTATGCCAGATATATTGGTCAGTGTCTATGGTGGCTAAACAACATTCTAATTTCTGCGAATCAAATTCTTATATATATATACCCTTTTAGCAACTAGAGGAATTTGGTTAGTACCAATAGTAATAATACACTTCTCTCCATCAATATCAACTTTATGTCCATCATCATGTAGTTGACTCACTGAAGAACATTATGGATACATGTAGTATTATTACCTACTTTACCTTTATCAAGGATAGGAAAACACTTGATATTTAAAAATTTTACTCCTCCTCCCTTCTTAAGTTTGAGTGTAATAAACTGAGATTTGTCTCCACACATGTGCCTAATGCATCCCCTATCAATTATTCATTATTTTGATTCACTAATAAAAAGTTCTGTTGGTTGATTCTTAAATGTTCTAGTTGACTTTGGTAAAGAATTTTGAGATATTTCTTCATGACCAACTTGAACAGGTAATGAAGTCCTTGCAATAGGAGTTTGTGTCCCTTCTAATGTCAATTTGGATAGCATATCAATTGCATCATCAATTGATACTTCAGTAATAGCTGGCTGCAATAATGTTCCAGCTTGTTGACTTTCTGTATGTGTTACAGTAGTATATGTGACAGCTTGCTCTATTGGTATTTCATTTTGTTGATTTCCAGATTCTACAACAGCTTTATTTCCATGTCTTGAATTTTCTTCATCACCTGCATCATCATCATCCTCGTCCCTTGGAAGATCATTGTTAGGTTCTTTGAATACAATAACAATTGATTCTTCAACAATTCATTTCTTTAAATTATATATTCTATATGCAAGACTAGTTAAAGAATAACCAATAAATATAACTTCATAAGATTTAACATCGAATTTACCATCACTTTTGATCTTCTTGAGCACAAAACACTTAAAATTAAACACCTTGAAATATGCAATGTTTGGTCTTTTATTCCTTAGTAGCTCATATGGAGTTTTGTGCAAGACATGCCTTATAATCACAATGTTCAGAACATAACAGGCTGTACTAACTACTTCTACCTAGAAACTTCTTGGTAGCTTGCTATGGAGTCCTTGGTGTCGAGAATTCATGTTAGATTCTTTTTTCTTCACAAGACACAACAAAGTCCTTATTGAATTCTCCACCTCTATCACTTCGAATACCTACAAGTCTTGTATCAAGCTTGTTTTCAAGCAACTTTATTAGTTTCTCAAACTCAACAAAAGCACAATCTTTAGATTTAACAAAGTCATAATCCTCTCACCAGCTTCTTGCTAGATAGTTTGTTTAGCAAATCCTTGTGTGCATGACCCAATCTTCTATACCAGATATATGGATCAGTGTCTATGGTGGCTAAACAACATGCTAATTTCTACGAATCAAATTCTTATATATATATATACCCTTCTAGCAACTAGAGGAATTTGGTTAGTACCAATAGTAATAATACACTTCTCTTCATCAAACTCAACTTTATGTTCATCATCATGTAACTAACTCACTACCGAACATTATTGATAGATGTAGTATTATTACCTACTTTACCTTTAGTAATGATAGGAAAAGACTTGATATCTCCAATTGTTACTCCTCCTCCCTTATTAAGTTTGAGAGTAATAAACTGAGATTTGTCTCCACACATGTGCCTAATGCATCCCCTATCAATTATTGATTATCTTGATTTGATCTTTACAGCAAGATACATCTACAAAATAAACAAAACCAAAACTCAACATTTTGGTACCCAAATAGGTGGATCTAGTTTGGTTTGTAGCAAGTATATAACAAGAATTTAAATCAGATTTCTTGATCTATTTTTAGACTACTTTAGAAGCCAAATTTCTTATTTTCTTCATTCTACTAAACCATTTTAGTATGCTATTTTGTTGTTCTGCTAAGTTGGTCTGTTGACAACATCATTCTGGTAAGCTCTTTTGAAGGTCTAGAACCTGCAATTTTGAGTTAGGTGACCTTTTCCACCACATTTGTTGCATTTATTCCAAGGCATATCATACTTGTATGGTTTGCCTTTCCTTTCTTCAAATTTGAGAGATTTATCTTTTTTGTTGAAGTTGAGACCAAATCCTTCTTTTTCTAAGGGAACATTGATGCTCTTCATCATGAATTTGAGAGCATCTTCCCCTTGAATGAATGTACCCATTCCTTTTCTGAGCTTTATAACTTCTGTTTACAAAGACTTAATCTTTTCAGTTTGCTGAAATGTAGAAACAACATGATGTCATGTACTAGCAGCAGACATAGATTTTCCACTTCAATAGATTTCCTGAGTTTGAATGTCTCCAGACATGTATCTCTAGCCTCAATATCTACCTTTAACTTTAAAACTTCATCACTAAGAGCTTTGCCTCTTTTAAGCAGAATCTTGTTGAATGCATCAATATGATCAACTTTAGCTTTGAGCTCCTTGATTCCAGCTTCTTCTTTAGTTTTCTCAGGTTCTTGTCTTTAATCAGTGTTTCCACCTAGCCATACTCATGAACCATCTATTTCAGATAGGCATTCTTTTAAACTAGCTTGTTATTTTCTACTCTGACTGAGTTATATTCCTCAGTTGGAATATGCTTTGGTTCGTGCGTGGTTAGTTGTTTCTAAACAATATTATCAGAAGATATTCTAAATTTAAATGAGTTTACCTCACTCTTGTCATCCTCTGAATCACTTTCAACATGATCATCCTCAGTGTAGCCACCCAACAAGTGTTAGATTGACCATTTCTTCACCAGTATCATAACTAGAAACAGAATCATCATCATCATCACTCCATGTCAGTAGGGACTTTGATTTCTTCTTTTTGTCTTTGAAACCAACAGATTGTTTTGCCTTGAGTTTGTAGCAGTTCTTCATGTAATGATCATGTTTTCTACACTCAAAGCAAGTTTGTTTTCCTTTAGATTCTTTAGAGAATTTCTTGCCTTTTGAGAAGCCTTTATTCTCCATCTTGTATTTGTTCTTATTTTCAATCATTCTTTTGATCTTTCTGAACCTAAGAGCAAGCGCTTCATCAGATTCTGGCTTGCTGTTTCCAGCATTAAGTGCCAAATTCTTCATTTGATGTATTGGATTTGAAGAACCATGAGCTTTACTTGCGTTGATCTTTGCTTCAAATTGCTCTAATTCAACAAATATATCAAGAGTATCCATAATATCAAAGTTTGGGGAAGATTCCAAGCACTAACCTTCGGCTCATATATCCATGGAACAACACTGATGATTTTTATGTTGATTTCTTCTTGAGGAATAGTCTTTCTAAGCTATTTTCGACTATTCATATTAATTTGAAATCTAGCTTGAGCTTCTCTGATTATTTCACCATCTTTGACCTTGAAGTTGTCATACTCATTCATTTGATTGCTCAATTTGACCTTTTTCATATATTTCGAACCTTTATGGCATAGCTCAGATGTGTCCCAAATTTCCTTTGCTGATTTGCATGAGGAAAATTTATCACTTTCAGAAATGTTAAGACCAGCAATGATAGTATTCTTTGCATGGTTGTTGTAGCTTAGCTTCATTAGCTCGTCCGTAGTGAGTTCATCATTGTATTTCTCCTTTCCATCAGATTTTAAAAATGTAAATGGACTGTTATGTCCCAAATCGTCATTGAAGGGGGTCTTGAATATGTTGTTGATAGTTTTTAACTTTAATTACGAATTATGATTTGTATATTTTAGTTCTTGAGATCTAGAGTAGAGTAAGCAATCAACACAATCAATTCGGGGAAATATATGTATATTCAAAATCCCTGAGGTGCCACACTGTAATCAAATGATTAGCTACAATGGTTTACAATCAATACAACAATAAGATACAGTTGGGTGTTTATGATGTTCTTTAATGGAGCTTCCGTAAGTTATTGATGGTATTGAAAACGATGCACACTCAGATATCTTCTGTTGTAAAATCCATATATAGTGTAGTCTTTTAAAACCAGATGAATTGATTTTAATTCAACTGAACTACTGAGGGCGCTTGTACTCTTCATTACCTATATAAAATACATTAGGCTTCTTTTTGGAGGTGCTTTAAAAGAGTAAGACTTTGTTATTGGAGCCCGTGAGGAATTCAAACACTTAGAATCACTTTTCTTGACAACTTAGGGGCGCCAGTACACAATGTACCTCGTATAGGCGCCCTTGAGATGTTTTAGTACTTAATAACCTCTCCAAGATTATGTGAAGGGTCTTTTACAATTATATAGATCTTGGGGGCGCCTTCACTCCTTAGTCAACTTCAAGAATCAATTTCATCATTTTTTTGACTTTTCTTGACATGGGTTTTGACTTTGACATTGCTTATTCTTATCTTGACTTCAGAAATACCTGTTGATTCTTCTACTGAATTTATTTTTTGGTTTGTCATTGATTCTACTTGTAGCTAACTGATCCCTTGGCATTATAAATATAGTTCTTTCCTTGTTATGTTAATGCCTAGTGCACTAGTCTGGTTCATAGACGACTAACACATAATTCAATTCTCTTCACTTGAATCAGAATTATAGTTAAAATTTCCTCAACTATTCATTTGCTTCTATTCACTAAAATCCTAACACTTATGCTTGAATCACTATATTGTCTTGTCTCTAAAAATCTTTTGATATTTTATTATTTACTAAGGCTTGAACATGCTAATGAACTTCTTTCATTGATGCTTCTGAAGACTTCAATCTTTAATTACCTGTAATAATCCTTGTTTGTATCCTGTCTGTATGCCCTTGTGAATTCCTGTATTTTATATTAATATTATTTATCTATCTTTCTTCTTCTATTGAATTATTATTATCTCTATTAAATACTACGATATAATATGCTTTACAATCTCCCCCTATTTGATTGTTAGAGTTTGACAAGCAAATCCTTTAAGAGGACAACTCAACTAACAATACAAAAAAAGTAATGTACAAAAAGACTGAAAATAATATTAATTACATTCTAGACTGAATTGATACATTTCCAGATTTCTTGAATTTAAACAAGTACAAAGCTTTTTGTTTCTCTAGCTTGAATATATATTCTATTGTCTTCGGCTTTCTTGACTTGTGTCTTCCTTCTTCTTTTGCTGATTTTCTTGATGATGTTTCTGAGCTCTTCCATTTTTTCTTCAAGACTTGACTTAATTAAGTCTCGGCTTTAAATTCCAGTGTGTTTATGGGAGGTGGATCTTCTAGTTTCTTGAGCATTTCCTTGAGGTAGGCAGTGCTATTAATTGAAGCAATTCCGTTAAACTCTAGAGATATTTTCTTGAAAAATATGAATACAGTGATCCTTTTTAGGAATCCTTGGACTCTTTCTGTGACGTTTGTTGTCTCTATCATCTCCCTTTCATTTAGAGCTTTAATGGCATCACCTAAGGCATACTTGTCCTCTTTGCAAGTTGATCTTTTAATTCTTGACAAAGCACTCATGATTTCCTTAGAGTTGTTTTCTACGAAATCTTTTAGTTTTAGCTTTCATTGACCTCCTTTTCTGAAACTAAACCACATCTTTCCATCTTCATGTTTGATCAAGGGTTTCGAAACATCAACCACTTCAACACCTTCTGTACCATCTTCTTTTCTCATAAACATTGGCTTCAGATAGACTCTTTCTATTTTTCTGAGGCATGACTTGGAGGTTCATATATCTCGATTTAATCTGAAGTCATATATCATCTCAGCTGACACTAGATCTTGATAGGTTCTGTTTTTCATGCATCTGAGTTGTGCCTCTACATGCTTGATGAATTTTAAGTGGCTTCGATCTAAGCATTCTTCAGACAATTTCAAGTTATGAAGAGTTGAGGGTTTGTAATATTTTACTACTTGAGGGTCTTCAAATGCTTTAACTCTAATGTCTCTAATCTTCTCTTCAATGAGACTTCACATTAGTTCATTCACCTTATGACCCACTTTTATGACTTTCCTAATCAACACAAATAACTCTACTATGTTCATCTTTCTGAAGCCTTTAGTTGATAGGACCTTCGAGCCAAGAGTGGTGAAATTGATGTACATCATCCACCCAATCTTCTGAGCACTTACTGAGGCATTTGTCACTTCATCACTGAACTTCTCATAGAATGTGTTAATGTTTGGATATAGTTATCTCAACTCTCTAATTCGGTCAAGAACATGACGATCTTGATTTTTATCCAAACTCAATTCCTTTTTCTTTCAACAAGATGTCTTACTCTTTTTATTTTGCCATTCTGACTCTTAGCAACTTCCTTTTCAGCAGATCTTGAGCTTCTTTTAGATTGTGCGTTATGAACTCATCAACACCACTTAATAAGAAGTCATTGTGAAATGAAAATTCATCAGTAAACTCATTCTCTTCATGTATACCCTCAGCCTCTACTTCTATTTCCTTGACTATAGGAACATACGGTTCATCTATTTCCCCTTCTTCTAGAACTTTTCTTCAAGTCTGAAGAAGAAATCAGACTACTCCTGAGTTATATATTCAAGCATCATTTCATCTACCACCACTTTTTCTTAAGCAGAAGATTCCTTCTTTTTCTCCCTTTCAGTTGGGTTATCCTTCTGAGTTGTGGTTGGTTGAATTACAAGAATTGTTTATTTTTAAGCTAGCAGTTTTTTGATCGTCCTTTACCTCCTGCAATTCTGCCCTCTACTGCTCCTGCACTTCCAAGATCTTCTTGATTGAGAATTGGATTTAAGTAACCTGGGCCTCCATATTTAGAATTATTTAACTGTGTTCTTAGTGTGTGTGGTGTCTATTACGGTACTAAGTGTCTCACCACATTCTGTAGCTGTTTGTTCTTTGCCCTCAATACTTACACTCGGCTATTTGGGTATATGATGATCACTCAGAATTACTGTAACTGTTTCACTCCTCTCAGATCGAGCTTCCAATTGAACAATAGCATCTAAAAAATTCTTTTCACCTAGTTCATCAGTTTTACCTGAATCACCACCAAGTGGAGAATTACCTCAAGGAGGATTTTGTGATCTTTCGTGCGAATGCACTATTTTATCACCAAACTCAGTAGTTGGTACTACATCATCGCCTAGTGGATCCATATCTCTTGGAGATAGGTCATCTTGAGAAATTAAATTCTGATGGGATCCTTACCTCGTTCTATCGATGGGTTGCCTCTCCGCTTGACCAGAAGTGGTAGGGAGACCTTCCTTTAAAGGAACTGGATTTGGTTTCACCAGGAGAGTCACCACATTTGATTCTATAGTGATTACTAAATTGGAGCCAGTGGTGTCCACAATAGCCTGTGAAGGCATGACTGACACAGGATCTACCTGTGAAAGTTCGGCTACAAAATTAGTTGCTCCTTGAATGGTGCCCTGCCTCGCTCTATCAAGGGGTTGCCTCTCCTCTTCATCATAATTGGGAGGGAGACTGCCTTGAAAAGGGTCTGGAGGTATTTGTTCCAGGAGTGCTGATTAGAGTCTATGATGCCCTCAATAGCCTATGAAGGCATGACCTGTATAGGATCAACCAGTGTAGGTTCTGTTGGGATTCGGGCATATATACGCAGCGGAATTACGCTAAATAATAAAAAAATAACGAATCCCAAACGCAGGATCCGTGTATAATTGGCGGATGATTATGGAGAATCAGATGTGTACCTTATTAAAGCTTTCCTTGTGATGATTATAGAGTTCCAGAAGCGATGAATCACAGCAGCCCTTCACAAAGATCTGCTCTCTATCGGTATCCATACGAACGTCGTATCATCTAACGATCACCGGAGTTAGGTACTAGCTTGTTTCTGCCTCTTTGTNGCTCTCTATCGGTATCCACACGAACGTCGTATCGTCTAACGATCACCGGAGTTAGGTACTAGCTTGTTTCTGCCTCTTTGTCTCTCTCTTTCTCTAGCCTCTCAAAAACGTAGAGCTGCTAGGATTTTTTTTCAAAAATGAATTTTATAAAACTATTAACCCTAAACTATACATCTTTATGTATATATAGGGGAGAGAGGGACTTGGGCCAAAACCCTAATCTGATTAGACCTTTTAAAACCCATTCAGATTTCGTATTTATATTATTATTAAATTTAAATTCTAATATATATATATATAATTAATCAAGTCTTACTTAATTAATTAAATAAATAAATTTGAATTAATAATAATAACAGTATTTAAATTCATAATTTANAATATGTATATAATTAATCAAGTCTTACTTAATTAATTAAATAAATAAATTTGAATTAATAATAATAACCGTATTTAAATTCATAATTTAAATAACACTCCGTTTAAACGTTCTTTGTGTGTGACCCTTTAGGTTATTATTACGTTGGCAATAATTTTATTTTCTAATAATAAAATTATAAACAATGAGCGGCATCTAGTAATACATCATTGCTACCCAAGTAATAATAATAATTGGTGATTCAATTAAACCTTTCGTGAATAATGTACAATGTAATATAATCCCTTTAACCTTATATTATAGATCAAACTCGAGGCATGTATTGTGTCATCCTCTTCAACGTTTAATCCGGGTTTCCTTGATCAATGAGTAGACTATTAATCAAATCAACATTTGAGCATGGCCATGCATTTTATAGTCTCACTCAATCAAGAGGCCAATAATATCACTCCTAAAATAGGAGGGTTAAATCCTATATCTATCATTCATATTTCTCATACGATTCATAGCATACCCAATGTCCACCTTTATCATTACCCGGTTAAAGGTAACTTTGAGTGTAATCAAATTATATTAATTCTTATATAGAAATATAATGATTTCAAGTCAAAGGATCAATATATCATTATCACAGTGAGAATTTCTTATGACACTTATTAACATGTAGATTCTCACAGCGGGTCTGTCCAGTGCCATGCATTGAGACATGCACTTATGTTCTTGACTTTAGTATCACCATACCTATGACCAATGAGATGTGGTCATCAGTCAACAAACATGCTAGTCTTATTGCATTATTATTGTCCTTAAATAATAATACTCGACTAGGGACTTTTAGGAATATAATACTGTTCATATAATCTCATTTTTAAGTCACATACTTAAAGATATATAATTCGCATTAATATTCCAAGGACATTTATTATGCTTTCAATTTATAACGCAGTAAATAAAGACATAATAAATATTAATTAAATAATCAAGTAAACATAATCTTTAATTGTTTATCATAAAGTATTGTCTCTAGGACACCAACACTAACAGGTTATACTACTGAAGTAGTTATTTCTGTCAAATTCCTCACCTAGGATAGGGCCTTGCAAAATAAAATCAATCTCAAAATTTAATTGCTGCATGATATGAAGGTTTGAAGTAATTGGTGAATCGGATTCCCAGCTAGTAGTTGCCTCAGTTTCATGTAAAAAAAATTCCTTTTAAGATGTGGCAGAGCTGCTTGGGGTTCAACAACTACATCATCCTTATTTGGTACTAAAGGCACTGGTTCCCTCACTCTCATTGTTTTGAATTCTTTTAAGTAGGAGGGGAGTTAAGGATTGTGCTTGTTGCTCTAAGCTAGTGGTTCGAACTGGTTGGTGACCCGATTTGTTGCCTATTCCTGAAGCCACTGGGGGTTAAGTTGTGTGTGATGCCAAGTGAGGCTCTGAGTCTAAGAATGTGACAAATTCAGCATCTAGGAAAGTAGAGAGATCAAAGTTCATAATGCTACCTTCTTCAGCATTTTCCACTAGTGGTTCAGGGATATACACTTGTTCCTCCTCATCAGTTTGTTGCATCACCTCACCCACTTGATTTGTATTCTCATTTTCAGGAAATAGTACTTGTTCAGCTTCAGCTTGATCAACTTTTTCTACGGTTCCATCTTGAGGATTGTTTAGTGGACTAGCTTCTTGTTCAACTACAACATCAGGGTTTTCACCTTGTTCCTCTTTCTGTTCAACATGGTCACCTATAACAACTTGAGGAACAAAAACAAAGAATTCTCGAATAGGGTTAGTTACAGGGGCAGGAGAAACATTATTTAGATAGTGATTATCATTTACTAGCAACATGGCTACCCTCAATTGAAAAATTGGTGGGTTAACCAGTCTCCTATTCTGAAAACCTGTGAGTTGTACTACTGTCAGCTTCCGGTTCAATGCCATTTGAAGAAATCTTGGATAAAGGCAATAATGCTATCCCATATCCAATGATTTGGGTGAGGTTGGTGTTAGGTCCCGTGTAAAGCATAATATAACGTAATATGTAATAGTGATAACGATAACTAAACTAAGAAACGAAGACAGTCAAATAATACTAATATGCAACACATGAATCCAGAAGGACATGTAAATAGGAATCATACATACATCATTGCAGAACATTCAAGATGAAAGGGTTACTAAGCGTGAGTGAGAGAAGTTCATTAATATGTTCAGGCCTCATCAACAAGTAAGAGTTTAGATGATTTCTTACTAAAGACAATGTAATGATTTGAGTATAAATGTCAAAGGGTTTCAGTGATCAGAAGCAATGCAACATTCCAAGGTTAATCAGCTAAAATAGAACAGAAGCTAAGGGAATTCAATTCAGTGTAAGTCGTTTGTGAACCAAACCAGTGCACTAAGCGTCAGCACAACAAGAAAAGGATTGTCTTGATATATAAGAAGAAAATCAGTTGATCTAGCCAGAAGAGTGAAAACCAAGTGGTAAATACTTCAAGCATTTCAAGAATATTGTTAAGGCAAGTATTACTACATTTTGGTGTTCCAGGACTCTTGAAGCCATGTATGAAGCGTAACAAAATCATCCAAGGCGCAAGAAGTCAATGGGAGTGCAGGTGCAACAAAATCAATTCAAGTCGCAAGGAAACAAATTCATAAGATGTTTAGGGACTTGTGGCACCTATGCAAGGCATACACAGTAGAGGCACCACATAAACTCTACCTTGGCTTAACAAAAGTTATGAGGCGCAACAAAACCATTTTGTGGTGCCTACATACTGCAGTCACTCTTCAAGGCACAACAAAGGACTTGAGCAATTGTTAGAAAATCAATTCACTTGATTTCCAAAAGTCTACACAAATATATATGGGTTTAATTCAAAAGCATCAGTGTGCATCTTCTACAGTAAACTCAACAAACCTACTGGAGCTCCATTAAAGCCAATCATTAAACACACACCTGTGTTGTAGTTGTAATATTGATTGAACCCACAGAAGCTAATCTCATGATTAGAAGTGTAGCACCTCAAGGATTTAATAATATATCTTTATTTTCCCGAATCTTTGTGTTTCATTTACTATCATTTAAATATCTCAAGAAAACAAACACTTAATCCACAATTAAATGAAAATCTACCAACATCATATTCAACCTTCCCTTCTATGAAAATTTAGGACCTAACATCCTGAAGTATCATAGAAGGGGGGTTGAATACGATACTAACTAAACTAAAAAATTCTTTCGAATATTTTGCGGATAAATAATTTAGAGTTCGGTTAGTGGGTTCGAGTTCATGAGGTGAATAGTGTTTAAAAGTCTGGCTTACTAATTTTCTGTATTTATGAATAAACATTGAAGTTCTAGAAAATTAGCAAGTAAATAAATGAGACAACTTTCGTGGAATATATCTTTCATATATAAACCCATGTGTCAATTTTCGTGGAATATATCTTTCATATATAAACCTTGAATTAGAAATTGATACATGTTATCGATTTACTCCCCACTAACCTAACTGTTAGTAATTGTGCTCTAGAGACAATACTTACAATATTTTAAGGAAAATATTTATTATTAAGGATTATGTTTTATTGATTATTATTTATTTATTATGTTTTATTCACTGCGTTATAAATTGAAAGCATAATAAATGTCCTTGGAATTTTGATACGTATTATATATCTTTAAGTATGTGACTTAAAAATGAGATTATATGAATANTGAATTTAAATTAAATAAGTAATTTATTTTATTTATGATATTAATTAAGTATGACTTAATTAATTATATAAATAGAATAAATGAATTACTTAAACTAATTCCAAAATTAATAATTAATTAATTAAGTGAGACTTAATTAAATAATTTAGAATTTTGGATTAGTATTAATTATAATTGGATTATAATTAGAAAACTTATTCATCTCTCTATATAATCTCTTTATGGATTGATTTAATGAAAGAGACATATTTTTACTAAAACCCTGGCTTTTTGAGAAAAGAGGAAGATAGAGAGAGAGAAGCAGTTTTCGGGTGCTAGTACACATCAATCCTTCATGAAAAGTGTTCGTGTGGATACCGTAGAGCGTAGATCGCGAGAGCGGGATACGTGGTGATTAAACAAGCTTTGGACCTCCATTAATCTTCCATTAATGAACTGTTAAAGCTTCTAAAGGTATTTATTCTTTATCTCCGAATTAAATCTTTTGTTTTCGCATGAATCCTGCGGAGGGTTTCGTTATTTTGATTTATTTTTCGCATTTATTCCGCTGCGTTTGAGCCTCGAAACCCTTCAATGGCATCAGAGCTACTTGCGAAACGTTTTAATTCGGTTATGTGCTTAACAGTTTTTGATATATAAGCATGTATGCGATCTATCATGATTTTATATTGATATAATATGTATATGTTTATATATATTATGAATATATGATATTCATATGATGTATAATCATGTGATGATTGTGTGTATTTATGTATGTATATGATACATGTTTGTTCTTATTATGGGAATTGTATTCGATACAAATTCTGAAACGGCTGCCGTAGATTTTCTGAAATCTGTGTCCGTTGTCCGAGTTTCGCAAACGATATGTGTTTTCTGACTGGAATCAGGTCACTGAGCAATATTGACAACGTCAGCTCTGTGTTTGTAAGCCATTAGATGTCGTTACAGCCTCCAAAACGGTGATTTATGATTTT
>QRFB01003206.1:2643-15164 GCA_008931105.1 Oenanthe javanica | reverse complement strand
CCCCAAAACGGTGATTTATTATTTTCTGAAAATTATTTGATTTTCTAAAATTTTGAGTATATGTATGTATATATTATGAATATATGATATTCATGTGATGTATAATCATGTGATGATTGTATGTATCACTGTGTATGTATATATGATATATTCTTGTTTTTGTTATGGAGATTGTATATGATACGATTTCTGAAACACCGTCAGATTTGGTGAAATCTGATTGCCGTATCCGATTTTCGCAAACGATATGTGTTTTTGGACTGGAATCGGGCCAATGAACAAAACTGATAGTTATTCTATCATCGACAGAAGCCATTAGATGTCGTTACAGCCTCCAAAACGGTGATTTATGATTTTCTGAAAATTATTTGATTTTCTAAAATTTTGAGTATATGTATGTATATATTATGAATATATGATATTCATGTAATGTATAATCATATGATGATTGTATGTATCTCTGTATATGTATATATGATATATGCTTGTTTTTGTTATGAGAATTGTATATGATACGATTTCTGAAACACCGTCAGATTTGGAGAAATCTGACTGCTGTATCCGATTTTCGTAAACGATATGTGTTTTCTGACTGGAATCGGGCCAATGAACAAAACTGATAGCTATGCTATCACCGACGGGTCTGTAAGGCGTTTGACGTCGTTAAGGGCCTCGAAATAGCGATTTATTGTCTTCAGAAATCTGTTTTTAATTTTCTGAAATTTCGAAATTTGTTATATATGATTATATGATATGATTATATAATATGAGATATATTATATGTGTTATATGATAGCATGGTGGATGGTTATGGCCTAAAGACCCATAGGATAGTGGTTTTGATTTATGGTTTTGGTTTCTAAATACGACTTGCATGTCGTTTATTCATTGTAATTTAATTATCTCGAATGTAACTCGAGTTCTTCTTGTAATTTCATTAGAATAGTTTTATTTTTATTATTCAATGTAATTATCAATGAAGACTTGCAAGCAAGGAGGCGATCCAAAAGGGGATGATGGAGCAATGAAGAAAGAAGACATGTAATAGATAGTATTTTTAAAACCACCATAGACTGACCTTGATATTTCCATTAGCTTGGAAATATCATATAGGATGGGGCCATAACCAAACACGTTTAATTTACGCACATTACATATATGTATATGATTGCATGTATTGGTATGTATGCGTAGATATAATTGAGATGCATGCTTAATATTGATTAATCATGTATGTATTAGATACGACACCCATGCCATGTTTGCTTAAACAAGATAAAATCTGTAACGATTCAAGATTTTAAAATTAACAAACGATCATGAGATTCTTGTGTTTATGAAATATGGATTTTTAAAACACGGAATTAAATATGGATTTTTGATATCTATAATTGGGATTTTCTGACAAAAGCGGATATGCGTATTCGTAAGGCTGATGGGTTTTAAGTGTGACCATTGGTATCCTCCATCTACCTGGGAAATGAACAATTTAAGATGTCGATTTGAAATATTTGGTTCAAGGAAAAATTGAGGATCTCTTTATGATGTGATCATGATCGTTATAAATTTTCTAAAACCCCTTAACAAAATATTAAGTTTTACTCGGATGCTTTCCAATGAATGAACACTCATCGAATCCTAGATCGATAAGGGGAAGGACTGTCAGTGGCAGGGGACTCCTATCTATCGTGGTGAGATGCGACGAATATAAACGGTTATATTCGGCCGTTGTATCATTGGGTCTAACTTAACTGAGTCGTCATAATAAGTGAAAATAAACGGTTATATTCAACTATTATGAACTTAGAAGCATAGAGTTTGGTTAAAAGTCTATTAGATAGATAAGATCAATCGTTGTTCACCAAACTATCCAAGAATTATATATGATATAATTGACAACTGTTGTCTACCTAAATAATCATTTTCTAAGGACTTCCAGTGGTTGACTTAGGACATGACGAAATATGGATCTTGGCTCACTAGAAAGAATTATGGGATATACTTTCCAAATTAATAGTAAGGGCTATTAGTTTGATAAAAATAGTGGGAGGTATATGATGATATACCATAATCACTTAAACATAATTAATATTAAATTTGCAATCTAGTTTATTTTATGCACTTTAATATTGTAGATATCAAATGATAAACACAAACAACTTCTCTATGCGATCAGTTCTTGAGAAGGACAAGTTGACGAGAATATATTTCCTTGACTGACATAGGAGCTTGAGGATCGTCCTCGGGCACCACGATATTAGTCAAATCTCTTCCCCTGCTCTTAAAGTTGAGAATGTAACATGTGCAAATCATAGTGCTTATTGGAAGCAAATTGATGTTGCGACTGATGTTTCATGTCTCATGCTCGCAAATATGTGTGCTGAGCTTAAGAAGCAACACGAGCATATAGATGCTTATGAGACGATTGTGCACAAGATATATTTTAAAATAAAAGGTCACTATACACTTATAAGTTGGGAGAGTGAGACTNATGCTCGCAAATATATGTGCTGAGCTTAAGAAGCAATACAAGCATATAGATGCTTATGAAACGATTGAGCACAAGATATATTTGAAAGGGCACTATACACTTACAAGTAGGGAGAGTGAGACCCGGTTACACCATATGTTCTAAAGATTATAGGGTATAATGAGTACCTTTGATATTTTGGGTTTCCAGATTGGACTGGAANTCTAAAGATTATAGGGTATAATGAATACCATTGATATTTTGGGTTTCCAGATTGGTCTGGAGACAGTTAGATTTGATCTTACAATCTTTGGACAAATATTATTCTTATTTTGTTATGAACAATAAAGTGAATAAGATTGGTAAAACACCCATTGAGTTGCTAAGCATGTTGAGAACTGCTGAAAGTAATATGATAAATGCATGAACTACTACTATATTGATGGTAGACATAGGGAATGCAAAAGGGAAAGGGAAATGGTAAGGCAAGGAGAAGATTTGATCTAGTTCCATTGTCAAACCAAATTAAAATCCCTAAAGTAGACTCTAAAGTCTGAATGAGGTGTTTATAAAGAAGACAATTATCGCTTTTGTGGAAAATTGGGAGACTGGAAATTAAACTGTCATGCTTATTTGGAAGATCTGAAAAAGTTGATCAATAACGGTCAAGGTTCAGGTATCGGGTTAGAATTGGTGTAAAAGTAGTTGCTCTGATTAGAGGAACTCGTTACTTAACTTTTAGCCTATAAGAAAAATTTAGAACTTGATAATTGTTATAACGTGCTTGCAATTGGCAGGGACATTATTTCAGTTTCTTGTTTGGACAAGAAAGGCTTTTTCATTTTAATTAAATAACAATAGTTGTTTATTCTATTTTGATGATGAGCCTTATAATGTTGCACAACTAATTAACAATTTATATGTTCTAAAGTGACTCAAATAAAATATTACCTTTGGCACTGTTGTTGAGGCCATNGAATCTTGGTTTATTTGGTAAAATGACTAAAGCTCCTTTTACCGGACATGGTGAAGGGATCATTGAATGGGTATGACTTATACATAGTGATGTATGTGGTCATATGTGTACGATGACAAAAGGTAGATTTTATTAACTTCATAAAATTTACTAATTATTTTAGTAGATACGGATATATGTATCTTTTGAAGAACTAATCCGAATCATTTGAAAAGTTCAAAGACTATAAAGATGAAGTAGAAAATATCAAAGAAAAGTTTTTTTGATAGGAGAGATCACACCTTGTTGGACATGGTGCGATCAATGTTGAGTCAATGAATCTTCCAATTAGTTTCTGGGGTTGCACCCTGGAAACGGCTCCACATACACTTAACCGTGTTCCTACTAAAACGGTTCAAAAGACTCCTTATAAGATATGGACTGAGAAACGTCACAGCATGTCATTTATGAAAATTTAGGGATGTGAAGCATTTGTGAAATGTCTAATCTCTGACAAGCTAGGGCCAAAATCAGACAAATGTAATTTTGTGGGATACCCAACTGAAACAAGGAGTTATTCTTTCTATAATCCTTTCCGAGAACAAAGTGTTTGTTGCTTGAACTACTATGTTCCTTGAGAGAGTTTCTCTCTAAGAAAGAGAGTGGGAGGATAATAGATCTCGATGAAGTTCGAAACCCAAATGATAACATTGAACCAATGGAGGAACCTAAGAAGAATTTACAAGAAGTTTAGTGGGAGCCATGTGGCATTCCTAGTATTATATGTTGATGATATATTACTAATAGGGAATGACATTCCTTCTCTACAGACTGTGGAGACTTGGTTGAGAAATAATTTCTCAATGAAAGACTTAGGCGATGTGACATATATATTAGGGATCGAGATCTATAGAGATAGATCAAGGTGATTGATCGGCCTAATTTAGAGTACATACATTGACAAAGTTTTGCATCGATTTCAAATGCAAAGAGACTAAAATGGATATGTCCCAATGTCTCATGGGATAGTGATCTCAAAATAAAATTTGTCCTAAATCATTGGATGATAGGGACTGCATGAGTAAAATTCCATATGCGTCAGCAATTGGTTTTATAATGTATGCAATGATATGTACTCGTCTAGATGACTCGTATGCTTTAAGCATGACGAGTAGATACCGGTCTAATCCAGGTGAAGGTCACTGGACGACAGTCAAGAATATTCTTAAGTACTTGAAGAGGACTAAAGATTGATTCTTGTTATATGAAGGAGATGTGAAGCTAGTTGTAAGAGGTTTCAGTGATGCTGGTTTCTAGACAGACAATGATGATTTAATGTTTTTGTCTGGCTTGGTGTTTTATCTATTTTTATTGAGATGTTGTATGCTGGAATGGTTCACAGCAGATACAGTTGTTGATTCTACAATAGATCCTGAGTATATTGATGCTTGCAAAGCAACCAAGGAGGCTGTTTGGGCATGTACTTAGGAGATATCACCTAATTAATGAGATTAATGATCAAGGAGATATACATATATGTAAAGTGTATACTAATAATAATATTGCAGACACACTGACTAAGGCTTTGTCGCAGCAGAAGCACGAAAGTCACACTAGTTCCATGAGTATTGGATACTTGGGTAATTGGCTCTAGTGCAAGTGGGAGATTGTTAGTAATTGTGCTCTAGAGACAATACTTTTTATATTTTAAGGAAAATATTTATTATTAAGGATTATGTTTTATTGATTATTATTTATTTATTATGTTTTATTTACTGCGTAATAAATTGAAAGCATAATAAATGTCCTTGGAATTTTGATACGTATTATATATCTTTAAGTATGTGACTTAAAAATGAGATTATATGAATAGTATCTTATTCCTAAAATTCCCTAGTCGAGTATTATTATTTAAGGACAATAATAATGCACAAAGACTAGTATGTTTCTTGACAGATGACCACATCTCATTGGTCATAGGTATGGGGATACTAAAGTCAAGAACATAAGTGCATGTATCAATGCATGGCACTGGAATGACCCGCCGTGAGATTCTACATGTTAAGTAAGTGTCATAAGTAATTCTCACTGTGATAATGGTGTAATGATCCTTAGACCTGAAATCATTATATTTCTATACGAGAATTAATATACTTTGATTACATTAAAAGTTACCTTTGACCGGGTGATGA
Organism: Oenanthe javanica; assembly: GCA_008931105.1. Lineage (NCBI taxonomy): Eukaryota > Viridiplantae > Streptophyta > Magnoliopsida > Apiales > Apiaceae > Oenanthe > Oenanthe javanica. The sequence continues at coordinate 9,547 of QRFB01003206.1, read as the reverse complement.
TAAAAGTGGACATTGGGTATATTATGAATCGTATGAGAAATATGAATGATCTAGATGGGATTTAATCCTCCTAATTTTAGGAGTGATATTATTGGCCTCTTGTTTGAGTGAGACTATGAAATGCACGGCCGTGCTCAAATGTTGATTTGATTTTAATAGTCTACTCATCGATCAAGAAAATAAAGATTAAATTATGAAGAGGATGACACGAGACATGCCTTGAGTTTAATCTATAATATCAAGATTAAAGGGATTATATTACATGGAACATTATTCACGAAAGGCTTAATCGAATCACCGATTTATTATTATTACTTGGGTAGCAATGATGTATTACTAGATGCCGCTCATTGTTTACAATTTTAATTAGATATTAAAATTGTTGCCAACGTAATAATAACCTACAGGGTCACACACAAAGAACGCTTGAAGGAGAAATAATTTAAATTATGAATTTAAATTAAATAAGTAATTTATTTTATTTATGATATTAATTAAGTATGACTTAATTAATTATATAAATAGAATAAATGAATTACTTAAACTAATTCCAAAATTAATAATTAATTAATTAAGTGAGACTTAATTAAATAATTTAGAATTTTGGATTAGTATTAATTATAATTGGATTATAATTAGAAAACTTATTCCTCTCTCTATATAATCTCTTTATGGGCTGATTTAATAAAATAGAGATTTTACAAAAACCCTAGCCGCTCTGAGAGAGGAGGAAGATAGAGAGAGAAGAAGTTTTCGGGTGCTAGTACACATCAATCCTTCATGAAAAGTGTTCGTGTGGATACCGTAGAGCGTAGATCGCGAGAGCGGGATACGTGGTGATTAAACAAGCTTTGGACCTCCATTAATCTTCCATTAATGAACTGTTAAAGCTTCTAAAGGTATTTATTCTTTATCTCTGAATTAAATCTTTTGTTTTCGCATGGATCCTGCGGAGGGTTTCGCTATTTTGATTTATTTTTCGCATTTATTCCTCTGCGTTTGTGCCTCGAAACCCTTCACTAACAACATGTGTCAATTTCTCTTGGTGCATGACCTATGTGTCGATTTTTGTCTCCTACTTAAAGCCTTAGAATCATTTCCATGAAGAATAACCACATGTGTCGAATTCTATTCTCAATGTATAGCCATGTGTCGATTTACTCCCCAAGTATATGCCTTAGAATAATTTACATCATTCCAAGATCCTTTATGTCAAATTCTACCACCTTGTATGAGCATGTGTCAATTTTACTTCCTTGTAGAATTGACTTAGAATCTTTTTGTCATCCAAGAGGCTATGTGTCGAATATTAACTCCCTTCTATAGCATGTTCGAATTTCTTCACCTAGTAATACTATGTGTCGATTTTTTCCACCATGTATACATGACTTCGATTCTTTTTGGCATCTTGAAGGCATGTGTCGAATATAGCTCTCTTGTATAAATGTGTCGAATTTCTTCACCTAGTATAACTAAGTGTCGATTTTCTCCACCTTGTATAATGACTTATGTTTCCCTCATAACCCGATGACAGGAATTTTGTGTAAAATACCCTACTTGAATCATCCGAAGAATTCTTTTCAAGCAGTTGCCTCTCAAGCTCAGATAAATATGAACAAGTGATCTCCCTTTCAGGATGCAGAAGATTAACTTCTGTTTGAGGTAGATACCTTGGACAATGTAATGTATGGCAAATTAGAGTCTGTATATCCTCTGAAAGCCTATACCTCTCACTGTGCATGTCTTGCAATGTGTTCCTAGAATTTATCTGTTTAGGCTTACCATTAGCATGAGTGCCAGTGGTGTGCTTGACTCATTACAAGATACTCTGGCTGATGAGAGAATTTCAAAGGACTCACCATGTTGAGAGAATGATTCCAGAGACAATTTTATTACCTTTTCAGCTCTGCATCCTTTTGAGAAGATGCAGATGAGCTTATAGTTACCTCAATTATATACTACTTTACTTCTCTGGAGGTAGAGCTGTGGGCGCACTTCCGACTTCATCCTTATTTGTTTCAACAAGTGCAGTTTCTCCCTTATCAACCTCTAACTTATATAGTTTCCTTATATCTCCAAGGGTTAATATATAGAAGTTGATGAATCAGTGTTTGGTAGTATGGCCTAGGTAAAAGATTGATGGGTTTTCAACCTCTTGGCCAGATTCTAAAGCCACTGGGGGCTAAACGGATATAATCAATCAATTTAAAAATATAATCACCTTAACATTCCAAAACATATTTTTCATCTCAAAGAGAAGGAAAAATATAATAAGGAGTGGTAATAGATTTCATTAAAGCACTTTTAGTAAACAGTTTTGTCGGATCTGAAGATTGAACATTTAAGAGCATGATACGAAATTTTTTATAAGATACTTATCCCATAATAAAATGCGGGAAAGTGTATCAGAGAAGAAAGTTTATATCCCTTATGAAGTTCTTATAAGGCAAACTTCCCATAATAAACTGCGGGAATTTATACCAAAGAAGAAATTCAACTCTTTTACCAAATTTTATCTCAATAAAATGACTCTTTTCTATTAAAACTTTGCACTGTACGTTTTAAAAACAGTTTTGCAAAACATCCTTATGAAATAGAGGACTATGATTTTCCGATTCATAATACAATTATGATTTACATCATTTTCGTCTACCTGATAATATCCCTGATTTAAAATAAAAACATGATAATTGGGGTTGGTTGTATGCTTAACAATATAGTACTAGGCCTTCAATGAAAAACCATTGTTTAGGTACTATGATTCAATGTGAAACATACATTGAAACAAGTATTTAAAAATAAATCATTTTACAAGTGATCGGTACCTCGTAGTAAAACCAATTTCTCTGAATAAAATAGTAGTCACAAAGTTTCTACCACTTTAAAAGGAAATATTAAAAGAGAAAAAGGTTTTGTAAATGTAGCATTTAAAACCAATTTTTGAAAGAGGATAAAAGATTTTGAGATTTAGAGAAAGATTATCCTCAAGAAAAATTTGATTCACACCCTAAGAATTTAGAAATCAAAGAAGGGCTGTAAATCAAAAGATTTTCAAAAGAGAAGTTTTGAAAAAGAATTATGATATTTTCTTCTTTAGAGCTAATAGAAAGTGAATGTATTGTAGGATAAAACAGTTTGGAAAAGAAATAGACAAGAAATTCTTTTCAATACATTCAGGTTTAAAACATTCAGTCAAAAAAAGAAAACTAATAGTAATACTCATGCAATACTAAACAATTACCACAGACATGCATATATAAATCAAATAGCACCTGACAATTATTCAGTAGAATAATAAGCATTAAGACATATTTTTATTATTAGTGATTTGAGATAAATAACATGTATTATCACTAATATTAAAAATATCACAATTAATTGCATGAAAACATTAATAAAATATCATTACTTGATATTTATCAATAATTTTAAAATGCAAGAAATTATGCTANCAATTAATTGCACGCTGATACCAATTATTCGATATTTATCAATAATTTCAAGATGCAAGAAATTGTGCTTCTGTTATTTTATCAAATTAAAATTATGAAACTAATAACCATTGAATTGCTTCAATCCATAATTTTAATAAGATAAAATAATTTTGCTAAATACTAAAATATTCATTAGATTGAATATTAGAATCTAACTTCCTAAGCTATATCTAATAATCGTCACTCGAGCATATTACAATTATACTCATAACAATTATTTGTGATATACGTAAGCTCGAGAAAATAGTTGAAGAGAAATTCACAAGTCCTTTAACTATTGGCATTTANGTAAGCGTACTCATAACAATTACTAATTGATATACGTAAGCTCGAGGTTATAGTTGAAAAGAAATTCACAAGTCCTTTAAATAGGGAAAAAGTAATACTTGTGATTCTTTTTACAACCCCTCGCAATAAAATCAATTTTAGAAATATTTTCTAAGTATATAAAACATTGAGAATTTTATACACATGACTTAGAAAATACTTCTTCTTCCAATATTAGTGAGTTTTGAAATATGAATTAATTACTTAAAACAGAAATTCTAAATATTATCACTAATATCAAAAGTATCACAATTATTTGTAATAAAATATTTAAAAGTATCAGAGTAAAATATCAGAGCAATTAAGCAAGATGTCATTGACTAATACTCATTAAATATTTAACAAATAAATAATTATGCTGTTAATTTATGCTAGAAAATTTAACTACCGCATATGCATATAACATTGTACGCATGATAATTAAACTAGTAGCAAAAAGTAAGAGGTACTGGATTTAAAACAAATTCACCAGTGCTTTAAATATGGAAAATTTAATACTTGTGAACTCATTTAAGAATTCCTTGCATATGTGATTTCCAACATATATGCAAATAAATAATATCCCAAGTTCACTAACCAACTTAGACAAAATAAATTCATCAAGTTATTTAGCAAAGATCTTCAAGTGATTCTACTAAGGACAACTCTCGAAAGAAATGATACCTGATGTCCATGCACTTGTTCCATACGTGGTTCAGAGAATATCCAACAAAGTTGTTGGAGTTGAAGTAGCTTCCTAGTTCAGAAGATCAGAGCATCACATTCACTAGCTGCTTTAAATTTTGCCTTTGTTGCAGCTATGTGTGTTAAATGCTTCCTCTTATTTCAACAAGGAATTCAACTTCTTCCACGAAATTGACAGCTTCTAGGAATAACTTCTCTTTCTTTCTTACAACCTGCATCACTTATATCTATATAGCCAATTAGGTTAAACCTATTATCTTCAGGGTACCTGATTCTATGAATTGGTGATCCCCTAAGATATCTAACAATTCATAACTTAGCTATAAGATAATACTCTCTAGTATCCACTTGAAAACTTGCACATAGGCATATCGAGAATAAAATATATGGTCTTTATACACTTGAATAAGTAATGAGCTGATCATACTTCTACAGCTTATCACTTCAGTTCGTATACCTGATTTTCCCTGATCAAGCTTAGTGGTTTGTTGGCAAGAAGTCTTGGCAGGTCTAGAATCTTTCAAATTATGCATCTTCAAAAGATCATTGACTTACTATCATTGTCATTATTCTTTCGAATTATTTATAATTCAAAAATAATTGCAACTCTTCCAACATGCTCATCTTGTACCTACTCTGCATTTTACTTAGCAAAATTTCTCTAGCACAAGTTTTGTTAGTAGACCCATATATAATACAATCATGGTATTCTAGCACTAATATTACAATATGTGTGTGCCTTGTATTCTAGAGAGATATATGTATTATGACTATAATATAAAATCATCTTCAAGTAATACACAAGTTAGAATGTCCATACCATGTCCTTGACGATTTTCTTGAATCCCTAACCCCATTCATAGAGAGCTTGAGAAGAGAATGATATACAAATTCCAATGATCTGCAATTTCAAACTCCAGAAAATGTGTACATCAACTTCAAATTCTAACTTACCATTCTGGAGTGCACTTGTTCACATTCATCTGATAGATATTCATGCTTGAATGCTCAACATGTACTAGGGATATCCACCTATTAGGACATCAACTTGTTCGACCCTAATAGGATCAAGTCTCATCACTGGTGCTTATTGTTTGATCTTGAAAGTCCCAAAGATTCTGTTTCCATCATCATCGATACCTTCTACTTGATAGTAACCTATAACAACCAGTTTGGCATTGTCCCTCATAACAATGCCAATAATTATCCAGTTTCTGCAAACCCTTACAATACCAAATACTATCTTCTCTTATGGTTTGGGTTCCAGCTTCAATAAATTTCTGCCTTCGAACTGACTAAGATCATCTTGCATTGCAATCACTCAATCTGGATCAATCAGTGCATCTTCAGTATTCTTTGGGATTCCAGATGTTAAGTCCCGAAAAGTATATGTTCATTTTGATTAGCACTTTTAGCCTTTACTCAATAATCTGGTTTACTAAGTGTTAGATTAAATAATCAGGATGGAGATACTGATCAGGATCAGGATCTGATCAGTATCAGGATCTACATCAGGAGCAGCATTAGAACTGGAGTCTCAGGATCTACTACATCAGGATCCGCACTTGACAATTATGGAAAGATAAGGCATGCGGATATTGTGGAGTAGATTGATACCATATCGTAGCTGTTTGTTAAAGATATTAATTGTAACAGATTGAGTAATATCTTTGTAACAAATAGAGCAGCTGTGTGTGTATATAAACACAGTTAGGTTTACTCTTTAGAATATATATAACACACGAGTATCTTATAACCTAGTAGCTCTTGATAATACTTGTACATTATCAAGAGAGTTTTGTAATAGCTTTATAATCAATAATAAAGTTATTATTGCTTTTATTTCATTTGTGTTCATATTGTCGATTACATTGCTTATTTATATTCATAATTAATCATTGTTTCTGGGAAAACACTAAGAACTAGACTCTAGGAATGACTTTGACTTCAAAACTTTTGTCTTGACAGATATGTTCTTGATGTATTCCTTTGATCTTCATTGTGTTGAGTACGACTGGTAGATCCTTCTTTTATTTGCTCCCCTTAATTTGCTGCTAGGATGTGTTGAAGATCATTCACCTTTTCAGTGGATTCTGTTAAAGTTCATGAGTTTTGTAGTTTCACTACCATTTCCACTAATAGGATCTGAATTATCATCATTATCATTGATTCCTTCTGCAACCTCAGTTTCATCATCAGTATCAGAATTTGACTCTGACGGGATGTCAAACTTTAAAGATTCAAAATAGTCTTTCATTTGAATGCTTAGGAGCTATTGTTGGGTTCCGAGGCATAAAACGCAGCGGATTAAACGTAAATATAACGAAAAATTTCGGAACCCTAACGCAGGATCATGTATAAGATTGACAGATTATGGTGAAACGGAATCATACCTTTGT
>QRFB01003205.1:38250-50343 GCA_008931105.1 Oenanthe javanica | reverse complement strand
TCGTTAGATGTGCTGTGAACTCATACGTACGTACATGAACTAGTTCTAGATCGCCTTAATTGTGGTATTTAGTACTCGTATTTTAAATATCTTATTCTTAATAGGGCTGAAAACGAATCCGGATTAGTCANAATCCGGATTAGTCGGATTCGAACCCGGATTCGACTAGTTAAAAATGAATATAATTTGTATTCGTTTAAAAAATGAGCGAATTCAAATCTTATTTTATAATTCGAACGAATATCAAGTCGGATCTTACCATTCTGATATTCGGTCATATTTATTTTGAGTAATTCCAATAATTTTAAAGTACTCAAATACATATTTATTATACGTATTCGACTCGAATTCGTAAATTACATATATTATTATATATGCTATATGATATTTATATTAAAATAATACTCTACTAAGTGATCACATTTTAATTTTTAGTGAATTTTATTCGAGTATTCTTAATTTTATAAAATTATTATATATGAATTCGAATTCGAATACAGTAAAACGAGTAGTTCACTAGTTCGGGATCTATTCGAGTCGAGCGAAATCAAATACGAATATTGATATTCGAACTCGAGTTGAATCTGAATAAAATATTAAAATTTTAATTCGAATCCGGACCAAATCTGAACGAATAATTATAAATTCGAGCCGAATCTGATCATACTGATATTCATTCGCATTTATTCGACTCGATTTCACCCTTAATTCTTAATGATAAACATTAATATACTATAGTCTCTTTCTCTCTCTCCCTCTTCTAAACCCTAACCTCCAGTAAAGATTTTTGAAGGGGCTTTCATCGATTTTCATCCGTGAAAATCCTCGATCCATTTATTTTTCTTGTTTAAAATTTTGTTTTCCTTCAATAAGTTCCCGATTTATTTGGGTTTTGTTAGTTTTCCCTTGTGAGAGTTTGATTTTTATTTTGTTGTATTTTAGTGTTCTCATGACTGAGGTTATAGATCGGCATGATTTTTATAGATTTGATTCACGGATAAAGGTTAATATGAGATCACATCTATGGTCGATTGCACATAACGGTCGAGTGAAAGTAAGTACATACATTCACAGTTGGGTGAAAATAAGTACATATATTCAAATCATCTTCAAATCGCTTAATTGTCTCTTCAGGAAGGAAGGATTCAAGAGCGACATCATTAAGCGTCTGTCCAATTTCGATTATATTTGTAGATGTCGTATAACTTTTGTTTAATAAATTGATTCCTTATTTTCAGAAGAAAAAAAAACAAGTCCCGATCCTAATATTCTTTTGAAACTCGAAAAATTAGTATGGTATTAGAATTCTAACCCTCTTATTCAAATATATAGTTTGGATTTTATGATGGTTTATTATATTAAAAGAAGAACAAATTTAATTAATAAATTTTTGAGTAAGGAAAAGTTTTAGTAACAATATAACACCTTAGAAGGGGTGTTTAAGTGAAGGCTGAAATTAATTTTTAACTTTAAGTAAAAAAGTAAGTATTTTGTGTAATAAACTAAAACTTTAAATAAAAAATACATGTTTATTTATGTAATAAATGGAGAATTGATTTTAAGTTATAATACAATGTAATATTAAATGTGGATAGTTTAAACGATTTATTTTATTATGACAAACTAATGGAAAAAATCACATTGGTTTTAATATAGAGATTTTGTGAAAATACGATTTTTTTAATAAAAAATTGTTAAAATACTTTTTTGTATTTTATTTTTGCAAAAATACATTTTTTGTAATTTTTTACAAAAATTCGACTTTGCAACCAAAATCAATATCAAATGCAACTTCAATTTTACTAAAAAAAGTTACATTAATTCAGTTACACTTGATTACAAATTATATATATAAAGTTGTATTTAGGTACAAACCTTATTTTTGTAACTATTTTCATAAGATAATAAGATCGCAAAATAATTTTTTAAAAAAATATTTTTATAATTTCTCTTTAATATTATAATAATTAGTTGGAATTAAATATATAGAATAATGAACATAAGATTGATCTTAACTGAGATAGTGAATAAAATAATTGTATTTTGATAATTATATTATTTTGATTGTGCATATAAAAATAACATAATTATCAAAAACAACTATTTTATTCACTATTTTAGAAAAAATAACCTCAGAAGAATTCCTTATTCTCTTAAATATATCGTATAATATACTTTGGTGCACTGCAGTGATCTGTACGTCGGTACAGGTCAAATATGTCTTTCTTTCTCTCAAATCACGTACTTACTCCTAGACATGAATGTTGAGGTATCTTTTAAAGATGTAGAGATTTCCATTTTGATGGTCTGTCAAAGGCAAACAAACTATTGTAACCTTTTTCAATTTTGGAAACACACTATACTATTTTCACAGGAGTTGCACAGTTCCCTCACTGCTAAACTACTAGTACCAGCTCTCTCTGTGATTGAATTTAATAACCAGGTGAAAATATACATTTATTAAGAAGTGTTTCTCGAATGGTAACCTTAAAGTTAATTTGCTAAAAATAATAAGATCAGCTATATATATATATATATATATATATATATATATATATATGTATATATATATATATGTATATATATATATATGTGTATATATATATATATATAGATATATGTATGTATGTATATGTAAATGTATTCGATCTCCACTTAGATCGAGTTAGGTAATCGTAACGGACCGTGAATATGTGTGGACGAAATGGATTACACATAGCAAAAGGACGAATGCGGTAAAGCACGAGGAATCATTCTGTCAACTGAGATGTTTACCGAGTACTGACTCTATCTATATAAATCGTATCTGCTAAATGTTGTAAAGAGGGATGATCATATCGATACTGAGTAGTCAAGTCATTAAAGTTTAGAGATCCTCTTGCTAATTCACCGAGAGACCTCTGTTTTTGTTTCCTGTTAGAACGAATAATTTAATGGTCGTTTAAGAATTTAAATTTCATTTTAAATTTTGAATTTGTTCAAATAACATGTTTGGATAACTAAAATAATTTAGATTTAAATTTTATTAATTTGAAATTCAAAATATTCAAATACTAGTCTAAATTTAAAATTTTGAAATGATAACTTAATTCATATTATTTTAAATTCATTTTTTGAAATAAAATACATATTTTCAAATTAGGATTATTTCCCGTATGCATAAAAAAAACCCTAAAAATGTGTTAATCATGCTATCATAGCATTCAAAATTTATCATCATTTATGCATGTTACAGTCTAAGCGCAGATTATGGTCTAAGCGTCACTCTAACCTAAGTTACAGTTACGTTGACCTTCACATTTAATAGAGATTTTTTAACCTCAGTTTTTGATAAAAATTAGAAGAAAAGTTATTTTAAATTTTGGTTAGATTCTAAAAATTAATAAAAAATAATAAAATTTTAAATTTAATTAATTTGAAACCCTAATTCCATCACTACACATTACATTCTTAATTTGAAAAAAAAAAAAGAAATGGAAGTGAAGATATTAATTTGGAGGTACTATACAAATACGAACATATTAGCCCATGCAAAGGTCTCTTCCACTCTCTATCGAACTTAATGGGAATGGCAGCGATGCGTGGTCTCTTCTTTCTCACCCGGGCGATGTTAATTAATCCAGAGAAATTAATTCCTTCGTACCTGTCCAGCTTCAGGATTTAAATTCTTTTTACTCTCCATATAAAGATATAAAGATTTAACCTTCACGTACTGAAATAGAACCAAAACTAAAACAAACTACCTAGTAATATATTTTTTGCAATTTTGGATTTGGATGAGATTTTCAATTCATATATATGTGTGTAATAATATTATTTTCCATATAAAATTAATTATAAAAAGTTTATATGTATCATAAATAAAATGCAGAAGTAGGGAGGGAGCGCTAATTCATGACAATCGTAAGTAAAAATCATTTTTAATTATAATACTCTCTATGTCCCCTTTTAGTTGTTCACTTTGTTTTCACTGCGGTCAAACTAACTCATCATTGACTGCAATTTAAATATAATATATAATTGACAAAAATAAAAAATTTATGTTGTTAAAAAATATATATAATCTATTTTAAAATGTATTTTTTAGTTTTTTAAAATTATAAAAGAATAATTTTTAATTGTTAGTCAAAGACTAGTCAATTTGACCATAAAAAATTAAAAAAAAAAAGAATACTAATTAACGACGGAAGGTGTAACAATTGGGATTTAAAAAAAATATCAAAAGCCGCACTTATTAATCACAACTCGTCAAGTCGTAGTTATTAAACGAGACATGATAAATTTTTATTTTAAATGAAATGCGATTAATAAATGCGATAGCCCCGATATTTTTTTAAAAAAATTTAGCCGCTCAAATTATGAAATAATATGTTATAAAACTGATTAATGACATGCGGTACGTTTTCATCAAAAAATATATAAACATAGATAAAAGTTTAATAAAAACTCTTAAATCTATACTATATTATTATAAGTTGGTTATAAGGCCTTCCAAAAAAACTAAACACCTTCTAAAAATAATTAAATACGTATAATTTATTATTGTATTATATAATCTAACACAACTACATCACTTTTATTAACACTCAATTTCTTTAAATAATTAAATGTATATAACAAAACTATTTCAATTTCATTACTACTCAACTTCTCTAAATATCTAACCGATAATTAAATTATATCAGTTTATTTGGTAGTTTGATTAGTTGAACGCCTTCAAAAAAATTGCAAGTGTTTTCTAAAAAATATTAAATTAAACATGTATAATTTATTTCATTTACAATATAATAACATAGTACTTTAGATCGAACACAACATACACACACAAACACATATTAATCTCCTAATTAAAATATATCTATATACAAAACACACAAACATTATACTATTAATATATATATATATATAAATAAATTATATAAAAATATATACATATAATATTAAATAAAATTTAAATTATTATTATACAAATAAAAATAAATTTAAATCATATTAAAATAAAAATATTAAAAAATTTCAACCAACATATATATATTTCGGGAGAGCTGATTGGCTCAGAATTCCTGGTAATACATCTTTAGGAACCCATATTCGTTTATAATAATATATTATAGACAATTATTTTATCCGATAAAACCCATACAAATATATATTCGATTTCTATTACTTATTACATAAAACACACGAAAAGAAAATATGTAGGCGTTCCCCATTATATGATTTCTATTCGATAGAATTCCAGCTATTTTTATTCGTGTACCGTACATATGCATGTGTGTAAGCAAGAAAAAGTACATCCAAAAGTTGGTGTTCGATGATGTGTCAAATCATATGCATCAATCAATCACATAAAAATAAAAATACAATCATAGAGTTTCAAGTGCTATATACCACAACGCAACCGATAAGTTTGAAAACGCATACAAAAATCATGCTCTCTTCCGACCCTTATTCTCCCACCATACCATCAACTCTGAACCACCTCCTCCCTCCTTCCTCTTCCGAGCAGCTCTGCTATGTCCACTGCAACATTTGTGACACCGTCCTTGCGGTAAATGCAATTTGTCTAGCTATTTGATTTCGACATTTTAATTAGCTATAAATTAAGTCATCCGAGTATGAATTTACTCACTCATTTTTTTTCAAATTTAATTTACTTGTTTTTGGGTGTATATATATAATATTATGTGTAGGTGAGTGTTCCATGCTCAAGTTTGTTCAAGACGGTGACAGTACGATGCGGACACTGCAGCAATCTCCTCCCAGCTAATATGCGTGGGCTGCTGCTACCGACTGCACCGGATCAACTTCACTTTCCTCACTCTTTCTCCTCTCCTAATTCTCCTACTACTACTCATCACTATTTCCTGGTACAGTTTACACACAGAAACGTACATGTCAAGAAATCAAATATGTAGTAATTAGATTACCTATATATATCGTTGTTATTTGATGTTGTAGGAGACCTTTATTGTAGTACTTGAACATAAATTTTCTATTCTGATTTCTAAATCGATTTAGGGTATATATATATATATGTACGTTTGGTGCAGGATAAGATTAGGAACTCAACCCCAAACATTCTTCTTAGTAATGATCGTCAGGCGATCAGTGACTTTTCTCCATCATCTAGAATTGGATCGGGATTTGACGAGCATCCAAGGCCTCCGGTCATAATTAACAAACGTGAGATTCGTTAACTTACTCATAGTTAATCAACTAGTTGCAGGTGTGTGTGCACGCTTGTAAAAGAATGCTAAGGTCTAATTTGCTATATATCTAATTTTCAGCATTTAAAGGGATCGATCGATCTATTAGAGCAAAAGATCGAGCAAAATCAAAGATTGAGACCGCGTAGACGGCGTAGTTTATTAGATGCTTCCATTTTCCGCCTTCAATATATATATATATATATATATATATATATACCATATACATATGAGTTCACCATCACATCAAATTACGCACATCCTTGTACCCATCCACTTTTATAAGTGCGTACATTTTAAACCCTAAATATTTCCCTGCTTAATCACTAACTACACAAGTACGGAGTACTATCCCATATATCATTTATAGCTTGTGGTAGATATATAGGCATGCCTTTATCAATATATATATATATATATATATATATATATATATATATATATATATATATATACCAGATACATATGAGTTCACCATCACATCAAATTACGCACATCCTTGTACCCATCCACTTTTATAAGTGCGTACATTTGAAACCCTAAATATTTCCCTGCTTAATCACTAACTACACAAGTACGGAGTACTATCCCATATATCATTTATAGCTTGTGGTAGATATATAGGCATGCCTTTATTTATATATATATATATATATATATATATATATATATATATATATATATCCCGAACTAGCTACCTTTTGTTTAAAGGGGTTGAGTATATTCTAGTTAATTAAGAGCATCTCCAATGGTCCAATGATAATAGATAAAATGGTTAGCTAAATTATGATTATGTAAAATTTTATATGTACTCTAATCGTATCAATAATTAGTTATATTCAAAAATATTATTTTATATATAATTATATAATTTATGGCTTGACATATATAATTTAAAATATAGAAGATTAAATAAATGATATCTATAATTTTTACTAACACGTCTTATGGTTGGATGGCTGTATATTTTTACGTAATATCTATATATCATAGTGTCACCTAGACTTTTTACCTAAGAGGTGGTAGCGGTGGTTGTAGATGCTCTAACAAGTCTAATGCATAGCTAAATGTTGATTCTATAGTTATAATATAAATCTAAAATTAAAAATTAAAACATCACTTCACTACATAGTTATAATTATATTGAATGGGAAAATACATATATATGGATAATTGATTTTGTATTTATAATCAAAGATGATTATAGTCATTCTTGTCACATCATTAAATAACTTGAAATGAAGCGCAAGTAATTGGCACACTTTAGATGAAGGTTGAAAATTTTAAGTAAATGATAGTAGTTAAATTTGGAATTAATTATTGGTTGCAATTTGCAATTAGCTAGCATTAATTAGACAGCAAGTTCTATTTTAATATTAAAAAAAATACTTTTTGGTGTCATATTAATGCAATGATGACTATATATAGTCATTTTTCATTTAGTATTGAACTTCCTCTAGCTCTAAACTAAGGTGATGATCTTTGTATTCCTAACGTTGCCCTATATATCTGATTCAGCTCCTGAGAAGAGACAACGAGTTCCCTCGGCCTACAACCGATTCATCAAGTCAGTTGGCCAGCTATTACTCTTTTCAATATAATTTCCTAATTAATTGTGTGTGCATGTGTGTCATGAGATCTGTATCTGTATATATATATATATATATAGAGAGAGAGAGAGAGAGAGAGATATATGTAATATGTAATGTATAATGTATATGTGCAGGGATGAAATCCAACGCATTAAAGCTGGGAATCCGGATATCAGCCACCGAGAAGCTTTCAGCACTGCTGCCAAGAATGTAATTCATACTCCAGAGTCCAGACTCTAGCTAGCCACATCACACCCACATGCAATAGCAGACTAACATGGAAACTTAGATTTTCCTATGTGTAAAAGCTATACTTTTGTGGGAAATGTGGGTGTTAATTAGTGAAAATATATAGCGGATGCCTCCTTTTGGGATCACAATTAAGAAGTCGAGTCTAAGTCTAGCTAGTGAGGGTTTTCATAGAATGACCGCCTGCATAAACATCTCGATCTAGATGATTAAATTAATACGAACAGCGAAAAACAAGGTTGATAATTAATAAATTTAGGTATCCATATATAGAATTGAAGCTAGATTATCTGTTTGTTAGCAAAAAAAAAAAGAAGAGGAATTTTAGAATTATTATCTACTTTTACAGCTAATTGATGGCGTGAAATTTGTCAATGTTTGCAGTGGGCTCACTTTCCACACATTCAATTCGGTCTCATGCATTCTGATCAGCCTACTTTCAAGAAGACTACTAGGACCTCCACCGTGCGTCAACAGGTACAATCTATATTATAAATTGAATTCTTACGCGCACCTCACAAGTCACAAATGAATAATATAAATTTGGTAAGAAATATGTATCATGTATGCTTGGTACCATGCCAGTGCATGAACAAAACACTACTAAAAATGAAGTCCTGGCTTGGCTCTCAGAAATTATAAACTGATGATAACCAAACAAATCCAACCAATATGTCTCACTAGAAGTAGGGTATGACGAGAAGGAGATCGATGTATATACAGTCTTTCCCCCTACTCTAAGGCGATCGTAGGTGCTCTTTCTTATAAGCCAATCTTAAGCTTATATAGCCAACTGGGGATGGAATAGTCTAGAGCATTAGACATCAGCTTTAAGAAATAGATACATTCTCTGTAACATCCCGTATTTTTTTTATATAATATATTAAGCTATTTAATTTAATATTAAGAATAATATTAGTGAATTATTACTAATATTGTTATTTGAATATGAATATAGATATTTTATAATTACGATATTATTTAGAGATTATTGGTTAAGAG
Source organism: Oenanthe javanica (assembly GCA_008931105.1). Classification (NCBI taxonomy): domain Eukaryota; kingdom Viridiplantae; phylum Streptophyta; class Magnoliopsida; order Apiales; family Apiaceae; genus Oenanthe; species Oenanthe javanica. The sequence goes on along the minus strand of QRFB01003205.1, from coordinate 41,291 downwards.
AAGAAAAAAAAAAGAAAAAAAAGAATAGAAAGAAAAAGGGTTAGGGTTTTGTAAGTTACGTAAGAAAAGTTGGGAAGTCATAGAGAAGATAGAAGAGAAAGATGAGGAGATGAAAGGGCTCAAGAAGATAGTTTGAATTAGGGTTCATGTGATGGGGTCATATGGATTTCTTGATAATCATTCATAATCTTTGACTATTAAGGTACGGATACATTCTACACTCTCTCTTTGTTCTCGTATTGTTAGTGTACGGATATCTTCGTTACACTCTCTTTGTATTCGTAACACTCTCTTTGTTCTCGTTTTGTTATTCAATTCGTATGTATATTGTGTATAGTTTATATTCATTCAGATTCTTATAAAATTCGTATCTCATTCGTTCTTTTTCTGATTTCTGTGATTTTATACTACCTAGAAAAGTATTTCAATTATCTACAACTTTCGTTCTTGATATTTTTTGAAATTCGGTTCGTAAGTATGTTAAAATCTGCCGTTTGTATAATCTGGTTGGTTATTGGAATTGTTCTGCTGTAACTTCAGAAATTCATAATAAATTGAATGTTTGTTCAATATTCATGTGTAATATCATTCTAAAAAGGTCTTTCCGAGCTCTTCGTTCTTTGTTTATATTCCGCTGTCAAATTCTATGATCCTGAGTTCTTAAATCTTAAAATACTACTGTGATCAGGTGCTGATTCTGTTCTAACAGCTCATATTTGTTTAGTTTCTGCATTCGTTACTTATCCGATTTTGACGACTCTTACCATTCTGGAAAGGACTCGGAATTGTCTACAAGTTTCGTGTTTTGTGATTTGTCATTCAAGTTCATCTTTATAGAGTTAATTGGCTTTCTTTGGAACTGGTCAGATCTGATTTTATTTGTAATAGTCTATGATATTTCAGTCTTTTTGAGTTATATGATTGATTTGGGAGATTTCGTAAGACCTCCGTCATGAGTGGATAATCTCATGCTTTGGCACCACCTATACGGTGTATTTAAATTGTATTGGCGTGTCGCCGGAGTTATGGGACACGTAGAGTCATGACTATTGTGTGTGTTTGTTTGGCCATTTGGGTAGGATTGTGTTTTGTACCGTGCAAGCCCCTGTAAGATTTTGGGTAGCATTTGATTTGTTTTATGCAAGCCTCTGTAAGTTTTGATGACTACATATTCTAGAGAACCGAAATGTAGGACATCCTGTAAGTGTAAGATTGTCTCTCATATCAGTAAGTAAATTTGTATTTCAGTATTTGATCATTATAATATATGACTAGTAAGTGTACGAGTAAGAGTAAGAACATTTGTGATTAAAAAGTATGTATGTTGTGATTGTAAGATAAATATATATTGTATCTTTTTATTTGTTTATATCATGAGTTAAGTATGACCAGTATCTTTTGTCTGNTATTTTATAATTACGATATTATTTAGAGATTATTGGTTAAGAGAAGAAAAAAAAAAGAAAAAAAAGAATAGAAAGAAAAAGGGTTAGGGTTTTGTAAGTTACGTAAGAAAAGTTGGGAAGTCATAGAGAAGATAGAAGAGAAAGATGAGGAGATGAAAGGGCTCAAGAAGATAGTTTGAATTATNGGTGGGCTAATTAATGGACAGAGTGCGAGTTGCTGACTTTGAGGAGTTGTAAAGTTTATATTTAGATTTGAATTTATATAGTTAAGTTGTAGTTTTTATTTTTGGATTATAAGTTGTTGGACATTGAGCAGTTTTATCTTTTTATTCGATATTTGGAGAATTTTATTTAAGTGAACNAGTTGTAAAGTTTATATTTAGATTTGAATTTATATAGTTAAGTTGTAGTTTTTATTTTTGGATTGTAAGTTGTTGGACATTGAGCAGTTTTATCTTTTTATTCGATATTTGGAGAATTTTATTTANAACACTCTCTTTGTTCTCGTTTTGTTATTCAATTCGTATGTATATTGTGTATAGTTTATATTCATTCAGATTCTTATAAAATTCGTATCTCATTCGTTCTTTTTCTGATTTCTGTGATTTTATACTACCTAGAAAAGTATTTCAATTATCTACAACTTTCGTTCTTGATATTTTTTGAAATTCGGTTCGTAAGTATGTTAAAATCTGCCGTTTGTATAATCTGGTTGGTTATTGGAATTGTTCTAGTGTAACTTCAGAAATTCATAATAAATTGAATGNTGAATAATTTCGGGATTTTAAATTCTCAGATCAGTTGTTAAGTCCAGTTCTCATTGTACGTGTTAAGTTACCAACTCTCATAAAACTTTGAGGTTTTAGGAAGAGAACTTAATAGGATCATATCTTAACACTTACCCTCACCCGAAAGTCTATTTTAGGTAGATTAGTGGATCACCGGGAGCTCATCATTGGTGCAGTATATACCTAAGTGTCTAATACCATGTTAAGTTCTTAGCTTTTCTTTCTTTTTTANATCATTGGTGCAGTATATACCTAAGTGTCTAATACCATGTTAAGTTCTTAGCTTTTCTTTCTTTCTTTTTTGCTCTAAAGTTCTTAACTCTTCTAAAATCTCAACTTATTAAGAACATAAGAAGATGACTTAATAGGATCATATCTCACAGATTGAACATGATTNATCAGGTGCTGATTCTGTTCTAACAGCTCATATTTGTTTAGTTTCTGCATTCGTTACTTATCCGATTTTGACGACTCTTACCATTCTGGAAAGGACTCGGAATTGTCTACAAGTTTCGTGTTTTGTGATTTGTCATTCAAGTTCATCTTTATAGAGTTAATTGGCTTTCTTTGGAACTGGTCAGATCTGATTTTATTTGTAATAGTCTGTGATATTTCAGTCTTTTTGAGTTATATGATTGATTTGGGAGATTTCGTAAGACCTCCGTCATGAGTGGATAATCTCATGCTTTGGCACCACCTATACGGTGTATTTAAATTGTATTGGCGTGTCGCCGGAGTTATGGGACACGTAGAGTCATGACTATTGTGTGTGTTTGTTTGGCCATTTGGGTAGGATTGTGTTTTGTACCGTGCAAGCCCCTGTAAGATTTTGGGTAGCATTTGATTT
>QRFB01003205.1:13656-37504 GCA_008931105.1 Oenanthe javanica | reverse complement strand
CTCTAAAGTTCTTAACTCTTCTAAAATCTCAACTTATTAAGAACATAAGAAGATGACTTAATAGGATCATATCTCACAGATTGAACATGATTAAGAATATGGTCCTTGATTATATATAACTTATAAATTATTCTATTCCCATGTTAATTTATTAATTACTTCTGAATTTGTATAATCTAGGGAAATGCAGATGATGCTGATCTCGTGAAGGACTGCTTTCTAACTCCAGCCAGTATTGGTGTCTCTCCCTACTAGTCAACACCATTGAAGCTGTTAAGTTTCTACCCTTTCAATCTCAATTTCCAGTTTCTGAATAGCAGAAAAGGAAAAAAGTTCTAAATTCTCCGAAAGTTCGTAAAACCTTTAATTACAAGTTATGTATTTTAGTGTATACTTGCGAAAGTACCTATTATTTTGTACGTTAGTCAGTTTCAATATTTGAAACATCTTCTTGGGTTAAATTTCGTTGCTTGCTCCCCTATATATCTTTGTTTTTCTGTTAAACTAATCATCAGGTGCCTCTGGGAGAAACTAAAACTTCGGAATTATGATGTGAATCTCTCTAAAATTTGAAATAGCAAAGCTCAATCACGTTATATATAGGACTATGTAAGCAAATATATTCGGCATAAGATAGATCATATTCATATCTGTGCTGAATTTCATCTGTATGTCTAGTAAATCATATAATTAAGTTTTATATAGTATATTTTACATTCAAGTGTATTTTTGAATTTTGTTTGACCTCTCGAAAAGCGCGAGTTCGTTTCAACTCCGCGATAGTATGATATTCCAATACAGTATCTTGAACTATACGGCCAATCCACGCCGGCATGGCAATCTCACTCCCACTGAGTAAAGTTAAAGCTGGTGATGTAAAAAGAGGAGTCCTTTACACAACGCTGTAACTAGAAGTAATTTATCTTTGGGGCAAAAGGTGGCCCTCAAGTATATAGAGGGACACAATGTGCTATATTTTCATGATGATCTGGAGCCAAGAAATTCAACTTTTTATGTAGTGTTTTCTTGATGATGAATTATTATGTTTTCAGCTGAACAGTAATTTTTATAAATTATATGAATACATAAATTTGAATTTGAATTTCAGACACTGCGGCAGCAGTAGGGTTGAGCAAAAAACCGAATCGNGGCAGCAGTGCAACACAATGGAGCTTCTATTTAAAGTGCACGCCACAACTCTCGAATTCAAACAAGATAAATATCGAGTAGTTTCAAATTGACTTTGAAGAAATAGGAGAATGTAGATGTAATGAAGATCATACAAGGATAAACAATTTCAAATTGGATTGAAAATTTGATGAAAAGCCATTACAAGAATAAATAAATAGGGTAACAAAAGAATGATTATCCGGATAGATAGACAGATTCCCGGGAGCCTTTAGTTGGTGGGAACAAAAAAGAACTAATTGACGTTTTGCTATCAACAAGCTGGCAGTTCAAAACCTAAATGACACTCACAAGTTACAAAGTAAGCATGCGATGCTCCCGTGGGCAACTTAAAATTTGCATGATGCCCGAAAATGCTTACTGGAATATGGATACAAATGCACATATCATTACCAGCAGAGAAAAGAGAAGCTTTGACTCGGTGCTCGTGACTGATGTTGCAGAAGAAATGTCTTGCAGCCTGAAAAGTCAAGTGATGGTGCTAAAGTTAATACCAGTTTTAAGAACTAAAACATAGGATATCTTAAAGGATTGTATTTATTAATTTTTAACTACATACTTTTGTAGTTTGCTGAGAGCACCACAGAATAGGGCATTCTCGGGGATAGGCAACTCTGTTTTGTTAGTAGGTTCTGGATTGACAACCTTTACATATGTTTCTTGGCCTAGAAACCATGTGTCAAGGTTCTCTGCTCTTATATTCCATATTCCGACATTGTCAAGTGAGATTAAAACGGCTGTCCATGCACCAGGGAAAACCTATAATATAACAACAAATTTGGAGTTAACAGCATATACATGATACACAATATAACTTTATCAGAGAGGAGTAGAACATCTTATTAAACTCTACCGGTCACACTGACTCTAAGCCAGTGAGTTACATGGAGTATTATCATGTGAAGAAGTTTGTACCTTTTTTTTTTTAATTCAAATGTTTCGCAGGGACCTAATTACATTAATACAATAGTGGAACACTTGAAAGAGAAAAATAACTAACTCCTACATGGCTGCAAAATAATGCAATGAAAATCAAAGATTTTGTTCTTATGGAAACCTTGTGTTTTATTGGTACTAAGAAAAGGCCCAGAGCATATCAAGCAGCAGACTCTATAGTTCTGACAATTAATTTATCAAACAAATGCACTAGTTTCTAGATACAGACTCTATGACAACTAAATCTTAGTTATGAAACATGCAGAGGGAAAAAAACCTTGTTGCAATATGGGTCATGAGTAATCGCCTTGTTAGGAAGCCAACACAGCTCATACTTTTTTGTTTACAGGTTGAATATTTGAGATTCATGATATATCTGATGAATTATTAACAGCCAAATGTGAACACAGTGGATATGAAAGTACAAACTTGAGTCTGCCTAAATTCTAAACAATAAGAAAGTCCTGGCAAAGGTTTTGCAGTATGCCAGTTAGCAATTGTAGACAAATCACAATGTCTAAAATTCCATATCCAACATTTGCCACAATTGCCTAAATGTTTCAAATCAATGAACTTACTAAGCTTGACAAGCTAGGAAGGAATAAGAGCATATATACCTATGCTTTCTGAAAGCCTGTCATAATAAATTTTACAATATGTACCTGTGTGGTTGCGCGAGCAATTCCATCCCACTTATTATATGTTCCCCTACTAGTATCTGACCACTCACCATAATCCATCCTGCATTTATGTTATCAAAAGATATGTCATGACTACTGAAAAATTACGACATCAATAAGCAGATAGATGCTGCTGCTAAGAGGCAGGGCTTACCCAACTACAAAAAAGGCATATCCATCCATGTGGTAACTTTGCATCTTAGTGTCATTGTTTTGAAAAATCACTTCCATAAATCCTCTAAATGTGCCATTAATTATCTTTGTTTCCATCTTCGGTGGTCCTGTAATTGGCCTATTGGGAAAATCAGCCTTGTAAACATTCTTCACTTTGTACTGGTCAGCAAGTCTAATTGGTGTATGAGGATTGACAAATGAGATTCCATTAAGTGTTGTACGTCGTTTGCCATCAATGGTCACAGGTGGCTTATTTTTCAGTACGTATACGTCAGTCACATTGATCGAGCCATATCTAAATGAACCTTGTGGGTTTGGACGAGCACCACTGGCAGACACATTCCACCTACATATAACACAGTGGGCTCATTAATTTAGAAAGATTTCTTATCACTGGAAAGAGACTAGAATATTTCCTGATTTGTTAAACATGTTTGACAGATGAAATATATACAACAAGCTATAATTTCAAAAGATAAATGAACTTGAAGGCTTGCATGAACCTGATGGACCTCGCTTGGTTCATTGAGAATGTTTTGTCAAACTGATCCTGTGGAGCTTCCGGAAGGGGACCAGATGCCTTTCCTTTAGAATTTGAATAGCGTAAAATGCCAACACCAGTAACTCTTCTCCAAACTGATTCATTTACGAATCTTGCACTTGCCACTATGTAATAATCAGTGCTTGCATTCTGATCCGTAGTTAGCAAGAAAGAGTATGTTTGTCCGACATGAATATCTAAGCTAGTGTAGTTCTGTTGTACTGTATATGATCCCTCAGTTTCAGCTAATAGCAGGTTATGGCCCTGAATTCTGAAGTTCAAACTAGTTGATATCCCGACATTGCTGACACGAAGTCGATATGTTTTACCTGCCCAAAAACATATATTTTAGTAGCTTATAACAAAAGATTCACACAAGCAATTTCATATTAAACAAACAACATATGTTGATGTCTCGAGAAAATACCAAGGCTCCAATTAATTAATCATAATCACAAAGCTTTCGTAATATGTAGTCTAAAGAAAACTAAATCTTTTTTTTTGGCCAACTCAAATCAAAAACCTTCCCCACAGTACGAAAAAAAATAATAAAACAATTTTTAGTGTAAATTTGAATCAGCAGTCTTTTTGGTCATTTAGGGGGTATAAAAGTAACTGAACTCCAAATAAATGACCATATATACTAGTTTCATTTACGGAAAATATATCCCATCTAATAGGCAACATGTCTGAATAAAGAAAAAATAGTAATAACATAATGTAACTTCCATAAATACTAACCAGGGTGAACATCGATTGTTAAATAGTCAATCCCATCAGGCACAAGAGTATCATTATATCTATAGGGTCCTTTTCCATTAATAAGTACACCATTGGGCATGCCAAGATCTTTCCCACCATTAAGGGTCCTTCTCAGTGCCTATAATGCAAACAAAACCACAAATAAAGCATATTACATCTTTTGCTACTGCACATACATGTATAAATAGCTGAAACATACTAATCACCAAACGCTAACCGTGTGGTTGCTAGTGTACCAATCACCAATCATGATTGGAATATCGCCATCTGGAGTTGCAAAAGGGATTGGGATAACATCCCGGTTATTAATAATAATGCCACCAAAACCACCTGAAGCCCTTTGAAAATTGAGCGAAGGGAAGTAAAAGAAACTCCCAATCTGGTCTTTCACTTGAAAATTGTAAGTCCAGTTCCACTTTGGAGGAATTGGACAGTTAGTGCCGAGCACTCCATCTTGCCAAGATGTTCGCCGCTGCTGAACACCAGCCCTGTCACCATTTTATAAATATTAAATCCTCCTTTACCATTGCGAATACTTCCAAAAAAAAATTAATTCAATCTTTATCAAATTTACCAAGTCATTAGTAGCTCTTCATCTAATTTGTTCTTAACATTAACAAGAACATTGTTGTTTGTAGTAACATTAATGACAGGACCTGGAAACTTTCCATTAATAGCAATAACCTGCGAATCAAGAAATTAACTTTTAACAAGAAAATCCACAAAATCAAATCACATATAGAGGGAAAACTATTCAAAATTACTTATAGGCATATAGCCCACTAGCCCAGTACAGTGAGCACAAGCTACTTAACAAGTAAGCACATTTAGCAGAGATCTAATCACATTTTACAGATCTGAGTTCAAAGACTGATAATTTCAAGAATCTAAAACCAACCCATCTAATTTTCTTGAAAATTAAGCACACCCAACATAACAAAGTACAAGATATACACATACAAAGAGAAAATGAGTTAACATACCTGTTGAGGAACACCAAGAGGAGAAGCAGTTATGTAAGAGACCACAAAATTATAAGATATAGTTGCATCTTCAGCAAAAGAGTAGCTCAAGAAAAGAGAAATGTAGATAAATACAAGTGAGAGAGAGGTAAAAGAAGCCATGAGTTTACTTTAGATTTGATAGTTGAAGAAGATGGATAACAGAAAATGTAGCTTTTGTAAGTTTACATTATCAGTCAGGAGAAAAAATATAGAAAGAAGAGACAGAGAAATGCAAGAAAGAAAGGTATGAATATGTNTGGCCTGTTTGGCTGGGCTTAAAAATAAGTCCTTTTGGACTTATTTTCGGGTAAAAATTTCATATTTTGATAAATGTTTTTTATACAAGTATTTAATGTATATTTGAGATTCTATAAGTTGCAAAAAAAGTTAACTTATTTCAGAAAAAAGTTAGGAATCCTAACTTTGTCTTAAAATAAGTTGACTTATTCTGGAAAAAAAGTTCCCCCAAACACCCCCATAGTTGTATATAGGCGCAAATTGCAACATGGAGGAGAGGTTAAAATTTGAAAACAAGTTGAAAATATGAAATTTGTATATGCAGTAAAGAGTCAAAGCCTCGGTGAAAATCTAGAAGTTCAATTTTCGACCAGACCCACCCGAGAGTGACACGAATCTCATGCGCAAAAATATGAATTAGGGGTTGGTAAATATTTAACCTGAAATAATTAATCGGGTACAATCAGACACAAATTCGAAATTCGAAAATGATCTGAAAATTAATAAACCATATATTTATAACCCTACTTTTGAAATAATTTATATTTAAAATAACTAAATTTAATTATAATAAAGTAACTTTCACATGCAATGATAGATACTCATTAGTTGGTTTATAATTATTTAATAGTAATAACAATATTCTATACATGTCATGCCCTTTTTTACATCTCACAAAGTGAGTACAGTACATATTATACATTTAAAATGTAATTTTCACATGCAATGAAAGAGAAATGAACTGTTTTTTCTTAAAATTTGTGCAAAAACAATTAGTCCATATAAATCGAGAGAGAGTGAGTATATAATATAAGAGTATATTTTCAATCACTCTAAAAAAAATAGAGCCGATGAAATCCGAAATGACCCTAACACGACACGAACCCGGTAGGTACGGGTTAGGGTTAGTAAAAAATCAACCTGAAACAAGTAGGTACAATCTAACCCGACACGAACCCCCAGGTACAATCTAACCCGACACGAACCCGAAATTGCCAGCCTTAGAAAATATTGGTTTGCGACTACAAGATATAATGGAAAAACATAAGAGTAATGCTACAAACCCCAAATATTGTCCCAAATCTTTTTACTAAATGACGTGGCATGACATTCGCCTTGTTTTAAATTGTGGGCGCATATGTATGCTCGCAAGGTCTCATTTTATTATAAGAAAGTTATCAATTATACAATGATAACTCAGCATTTGGAAGAAATTTTGGGATAATTTCTTGGGGTCTCTAGCATTTTTATTATTATCATTTTTTGTTTTATCTTTTAATATTTATTTTTGAATAATATTTTAACTTTTATTTAGTATTAGGTGATGATTATATTAGTAATATTCGTGGTTTTATCTTTGACTTGCATGGCAATTATAAGGTCCACGTTTGGTTTTAGATTAATTTAAACTCCATATTTAATTGAAAGTAACTAAATTTAAACTAATTTGGTGTTATTTTAAAATTATACATTAAATTAGAAATTTTATTTTAATATCAAAATTACTTTTTAATTTAATAATAATTATATATTTTTTAACATTGTCATTAAATATACTCTTATGTTGTGTTTGGTTGGGTAGATTGGAATGAAATGAGATTTGAGCTTGGTGAATTTTCAAAAATTTCATTTTTTCCCGTTTCATTCCTATTAACCTATAATAAAACTCAAAATCATTCATTTCGAGATGGAATGCTTCATTCTCCTTATTATTCATTTTTTTTTACCAATTCTCATTATAGAAATTTTGCATTCACTAATCTTTTTTCAAATCCCTCGTTATACTTCAATTATTTTCTTGTTTTTTTATNTTTTTTCAAATCTCTCATTCTACTTCAATTATTTTCTTATTTTTTTACTCATTTCATTCCAATCTCTTCAACCAAACACAATATTAGTATAGAAATTAGAAAAGGGGACAGCGATCCTGTTTACTAAAGCAAAGTGGAATGATTAACACTCAAACACGATAGGCATAAAATCTATGGAATGCAACTTAATTCTTTTAATTAAAGTTAAAGTTGTTTAAATCATCATTCACCGCCACTTTTTCTCGTTATGTACTAGGATGTATATACCGGAACTAGAAAATACTCCGATTAAGAGAGACAAAAAGAGAATGGGACTTTGCTTTCGGAACAATTTAGCTGTGGTTATGATTATTGATTAGATAAATCATCTCACCATTTTCGTTTAGTCCTTTTTCTCTTTCTTTAGCCGAGAGGTAAATATTTTTTAATCTATATATATATATATTTATTTATATAATAAAAATATTCAAAAAAATTAATTTAATATTCCTTCTCGAATTATTTATTTATTTAATTTTTTGTACGTATAGTAAAATGTATAGAAATTATTCTTTTATATAAAAGTTTTAAAAATCATATATGAAACTTTTTTTACATACTTTAAGAAAATATATAAAAGATAAAAATAATAAATAATTTGAACGGACGAAATAGCGCTCTAATTTAACCCTAACTCACTTTCAATTAAGTTTAAGAATACAAGTCATTTTTATGGAGGGGAAGCCAGGGCAGTTTANGGATGTATAGTATAAGTGCGGGTGCGGGTGGGTTCTTGAGCACGCATTTGAAGTATGAAAATTTTATTTAGTGGCCCTACTAAATTAAAATGTGTGCCCCCTGTTAAAATTAGCTTTATTATCCGTGCAAGACACAAACAAGTTTTAAGACAAAATAAATTTATGAATTTAATTGGAGTCTATTGTAATCAAGTGATACAATTAGGGCCGTAAACGAATCGAGTCGGGTCGAATTTTCTCTTAACGAGTTCGAGTTCGAGCTCGAACTTTTTCTTAACGAGTCGAGCCGAACTGAACTCAATTATCTTAATGATCAGATTTTGTTGTTCGAACTCGAGTTCGTTAAGAACTGAATCGAGTTCGAGTTGTTCACGAACTTTTCGAGTCGGGTCGAACTCGAGTCGAGTTCGAGTTGGTTAATTAATTATTATTTTTTTGATTTGAACTTGTTTTTAACATACCAAATGAAACTCAAATACAAATAAAATCTTAAACTCAAGTGTTTTACACTTGCACTATTACACTTACACACAATCTACAATCTAGATGTACATTTTTATGTACATTTTACAAATTTTTATGTATATTTTTTAACGAATCGAGTTTAACAAGTCGAGTCGAGTTCGAGTTAAACTCGAGTCGGACACTTACAAAACTCGGATCGACTCGTTAAGTTTAACGAGTTTTTTTCTGGTTCGAGTTCGAGCTCGATTATTAAACGATTCGAGTCGAGTCGAGCCTAACGATCAACTCGGTTCATTTACCGCACTAGGTACAATACATGCACTCCTTATTAATAAAATAATAATATATTTGTGAGGGAAAAGGAAAAAAGAGAGGAAAACAATGTGAAAAAGAAGGGAACATAATTTTTTTAATAATAAAAGTTGAATAAGGAAAAGCTAGGACATGCTTAAAGTTAAGGGACAGAATAAATGTCCTAGCATTTTAACGATGCTCTAAGAATCTATTGGAGCAATTTTTTTTATAACATTCCTCATGTTTTAACTTAGAACTTCAAATAAGGAATCTTTTGGACTTGCTCTTATGATTAATGAGTCATAATTTTGACGATCATAATATTTTAGTTTTGTTACACGAATAAGTTTAAAATATACCATTAATGATATGATATTTCTCATAGTACTTACCTATTAAAATTTTATACATTATTAAATTTTCAACTCTCGAATATCAGTCATACAAGAATAATATAAAACATTTGATAAATTCTTTAAACGACAAAATTACCATGTATATATTAATCAATTCAACCAATTGATATCGGCTTGCACGAATATTAAAATGCATTAAAATATTTCTTAATCAAGTGATACAACGTGTATTTCGAGTTTTTTAACCATTAAAATATATTTTAAAATATGATTAAATGTTCACATCTCACTAATAACTTGTTAACATCATATGTTTACAAATAAATATATATAATATCATATATTGATAAATAAACATATATAACATGTAATAATTATATAACAATTAATTTACAAATATTAATTATAAAGTAATTAGTGTTATTATATGTTAATAAATATGAGATAATAATATATATAGTATTATAATAATTAATGAAAATGTTAATTGATATATATTAGTTGTGAAGGGGTTAAATGATAAGTGAAGTGTTTATAAGGGTATAACATAAAAAATACAAATCACATGGAATAAAATGTTTCCCCATGTATTGTGCTATTATATAATAGGTAGATTATATTCCAACAAAATAAATAGTAAAAATACTTACTTAAAAAGAAGAAAAAACAAAATATAATGTTCTGATTTATTTCTAATATTAAAAATTCATGACAAATGGGAAAAATATAAATTATATGTTATTATTAATATATTTTTATAATTTATTACTTTTTAAAATTATATAATACCCCACTGAAAATTTATTCTCGATCGGGCACGGAGGAGCGTGTGAGTTTGTTGTGTAAATTTTGTTTTTTTTGGGTCAAAGATGTGACAGTGATTTGATCTAATAATAAACTGAGGCATTCATAAATAGAACCTCGACATCTAAAACCTTAAATTCCGCATCGCAAACCTTTTATGGCAGAAAAATAATTTAATTAGCAAAAATATTTCATTTAAATAATAAATAATATATTTTTGTCACAATTGTGGCTATGCACCACAACTAATAGTTGGTGCTATAAAAAATAATTAATAAGAATAAAAAAAAGGGAATTCACCAAAAATATTACTTTTTGTGAAATTATTTACAAGTTTACCAACTTCTGAAAAGGTTTGCAAAAATGCTATTTTATTTTGAAAATATTTGCAAAAATACAGAGTTTGCATTTAATTTGAAATGTATAACTAATTTATGTTGCATTTTAAATTTCATTTTAGTTTACATTTTAGGTTGTAAATTAGGTTGCAAAGTTGTAGAAAGTGTTTTCGTAAATATTTTCTATAATTTGAGTTGCAAACATGGTTGTAAAGTAGCAAAATGTATTTTTATAAATATTTTTAAAAAATAATAGTGTTTTTGCAAGAAAAAATTAAAACTTGAGTGGTTATGAAAAAACCCCTAAAAAAATTCTATTTTCAAAATTAATTTTTAAGATGGTAATACATTTAACAAGAACTAACACGGTTATCAAAAGTCGAGTGACAGAAAAATCACTGTTTTTGAGAATTTTATTAGTGAAATCTGTAGTGCTTCTTATCTTAAATTATTTATTTTTCATTAAAATTCGGTCCAACTCAAACTTTGAGAAATTCGAATTCGAATTGAATTCGAATTTACATTATTGAAAATAAAGCTCGTAACTTTTAAGAGTTTGGATTTTTTCTAAAACATTAGTTAATTTTCTGAACTCAAATTGCGTAGTGTTTGGCATTTATAATTATTATATTTAAAACAATAGTTTATTTAATTTTCTAAATTTCATTCTAATTAAGTTAACATATATAATTTTATTTATTAATTTATTTATTTTTATTAGGGACCAGGCTCCCCTCAATCACAAGGAGAAATACCCTTTAAATGTCCAAAGTATCACGTCAAGAAAATGGCCCCTCACCGTCACATTAAAACGTGAGTTGAAATGTCGTTTTTGAATTTTTATTATTCCCGTTTGCTTCCACTGGGCTAGTAGTTGCTGGTGGGCTAGTAACTTTCTATTTTATTTTATTTATTTGAAAACGTTAATTAAAGTTGCGTTTTGATTTTTTTAAAACAAAATAGTATTCACTAAAAACGTAACTTAAAGTTGCGTTTTTAAACCCCAAAATTAAGTTGCGTTTTTTATTAATAAAAAGAGTCATTTTTCTAATATCATATTTTAGGTCATTTTTTTCCCAGTTTTGATGGAAAGGGTCATCACCCATCACGAGAGTGTCAAGTCAAATGGCATCAATACCAATATACGATGAATGTCCAATCACCACGAGGTGCCTTCTTTTGCCAGCTGGTATATCTTCCTCAATAAAGAAAACAACAAATATATGGTTTTGAAATATGGTTTGATCGTTTTAAAGTAATACATCGATCAACCGAGTTGTGAGTAGTCCTAATCACGCAAGGAATACTATGCACTGGACGCTTGTTTGTTGAATATAATGTATGAGAACACCAATGTCAAAAACGTACCCTGCAGTTTTAGCTGGCTTGTTATTTTCTTCATCAATCGCTGCATGTTACACACAATCACTTGCACACGCTTTTATGTTTTCAAAGTGTCGCTATTTTAATACTGTTAAGTTTATACGATTTTCTGGTTAAATCGATATTAAATTGATATAATAGCATATTTTGTTACAATATTAAACTCTCTTACTATTGATAATATTACGTATTCGCAATAATAATTAATAAAATTTGATACATACCTTCACAATCTATAGACATGCATTGTGATATAACCTTAAAAACTCTATTAAATTTAACCAACGATAATATTTGATAAATTAAAATTTTAGGAAGAAAAACAAGCACTAGGAAAAGTTGTTGCAGGGCTGTACGATGGAGGACTCAGTTTGTAATATACTAATATCCCTCGAGGTAGATTTTAAGTACTACCACAAACCAATTATAATATCATAATTAAATGTGATCCATGTCCAACTTTGATATATTGATGTTAGGAGGAACAGAAATATTACAGAGTTATTCACCTGCGGGTGGGTATCTTTCTTCTTAACGATTTTCAAATTTAGTTCCTCGCTGTATAGAGTAAAAGAATTCCTTATTCGAGTAACTGACCAACCAATTCCTATTTTATAAGAATTTAATTAACAAATAATTATACAAAATTACAGAACATACAAAAAAATCACAGTACACCAAAAAATATTGCAAAACAAACAAAAAAATCACATAATCTACAAAAAATATATATAACATAAATTACTGAACACTAATGTTGAATAGTGTTCTGTAATTTTGTGTTCTATATTTTTTGTATGTTATATAATTTTTTTGTTTGTTTTGTGATTATTTTTTGTGTTATTTAGTTTTTTCTATGTTTAACAATTTTTTCATTTGTTCTCAGTTACTCAAATAGAGTTCCTTATTGAACCTAAACACACACACACACACACACATATATATAATTTTTATAGAACATAAAATTGTTCTATAAAATTATATATATTTACAAAACATATAATTTATTTACAGAACATATAATTTATTTAAAGAATTTAAAATTTGTTTATAAAATTTTATTTATTTACAGAATATGAAAGAAATCTATTTTTTACAATTTGTTTTATATTTTACAAAATATTACAAATATAGAAAAATTATTAAAGATAAACTAAATTACAATAATTATATTATAAATTACATAACATTACAAAATATAAATAAAAATATTAAAGAATACAAAACAAATTTAAAATACGCGGAGCAGTTATTAAAGTGATAGATACAGCAAATGAGTAGTGTTTAAATTATAATAGATTATCAATCTAATGGTTTAGATCATAGTTCCTTTTTTTTACAAACAAAATTTAATGCATTCAATAAAACACTCGAATACAGCCGAGACACACCCTGGATAATAGAACCTGATTCGAAAACAAATAAACGAGCTAAACAAATAGCCGTTTTGTTTTTAGATCGCTTAACATACAGAATAAAATATATTGAATTAAAAAGAATTACAGTAGCTTCCCGAACAATCTAAACTACACTAACCCTGAAACTAGTAGCATCAATTGACCTTCACATAAATGCCACATGTAGCCCAATATTTAAAAAAATTAGTTACAACAACTAAAATTGGGGAAACAGATGCACCCAAACTATGAACAATCTTTTATTGTGACTTGTGAAAGGTGAGCTCTTACGATATTCACCACAGTCCCAGTTTCGATGCAAAAATTCCAAATCTCCCAAAAAATCATATAAATCATTTTCAGCGAAACCAACACCAAAACATACAAGTACTTCAATTAACACCCAAAAATATGGGTAACCAATTAACAACCTTAATAACTAAGTACCAACAAGATCTCACTCAAAAAAAATATTTTTCCAAAATTTTTGTAGCAAAATCTCAAATTTATTGAAGAAAAAACTAAGAAATAGAAGAGAGGATGGAAGAGCGAAAGGGATTAATCGGGAAAGGGGATTGTAAATCTTGAAAATGAAGAATGGAAGAGTCGGCTAGAACCCTAAATCTGAGGTCGAATTTCATTAGAAATTTAGAAAACTTAATAGATTTATCTTTGCGATATTGTTGATTCATTTGTTAATGACATCCTCAACAAGATGCTGAATTAGTTTATTTTGAGATCATAGTTCCTCAGTTCCTCACGCAATCAGTTATCCATATTAAAATTTAGTAATTGTAAATTGCAATGTGCACCAAGTTATGGGAATTGAGATATGACCATAACCAGTAGAATCCAAATCATACTGGCCCAAATAAAGCCTATTTTTTAGTTTAAACTACAAAATTAACTAATTAACTAATTATCTATGAATATTATTTTTTTAAATATTTGTATACTAACAAAAATTATGGTACGGAGAAAAAAAATGAGTAGGAGGCCCCGAGAAAAATGAAATGGAAGAGACAACTGAGCAAATAAACAACTACAGAAGAATGCCAAATGCTTCTTGTGAGAATTTTTGTTGCATATGTTTTGATTTTGCGGAATAAAGAATGTCTCTCTAATTGGTTGTATTTTGCATAACATCAGGGCACATATAAATCCAACATACAGAAATTGGTCTTAATCAATAATCACAACATTTCTTGCTAAATCATGAGCCACCTAATTCATTTTCTTTGTATGTGAAACTCGCAAGTGATATATGTTGAAAAATTTCATTTGTACAGATCAATCGAATATTACATATTACATAACCAAATTTGTAAAATCAGTTTGTCTTTGAGCAGCGTTCATCTGTCAAATATTTAGTGAAGCAGTGATTCTAGCTTCGGTAGCATTATTAAACAAGAAAACATTAGCATTACTGTAAATGGCTTTTGTTGGATAAACCCTGGAAGTTATACACGTTCTTCCTAGGGTTGAGCATGGGCCGGTTCGGCTCGGTTTTAGGGTAAAACCGGAACCGGAACCATATATTTCCGGTTTTTAAAATCGAAAACCGCAACCATCGGTTCGGGTACGGGTTCGGTTTCAAAACCCCGGTTCGGTTTGTAACGGTTCGGTTTCGGTTTTAAAACCGGATGAAAATAAAAATGAGAATGATAACAACTTGAATAAAAAAGCTTGGATAAATATTTAGTTTACACAACTTCAAAAATACATTTTCTCAAGTCTGAACATTACAAGAAATAAAAATTAAACAACATGCAGCAGCATATTAAATGAAATATTTAATATATCATTAAATTTAATAATAAAACAAATTATCATATTAAATGTAATATTTAAATTATATAAAAATAATTAATATATAATTTATTAACAACATCCGTACGTTGCACGGGTCATAAACTTCATTTAATATTCTGGGTTTTTAACATATTTTTAATTATTAGATTGGGTCTGGACTTTTACACACATTGCAGGCCACACATTTGCAAGGTTTTACATCATGAAGTATTATTAATGTATATGTATATAATTATAATGTGTAAACTAATGGGCATTAGCATGTTACAAAATGTTACATGCATTTATTACTTTTAAAAACTCATATAAATTTTAAAAATTTATATAAATTATATATATATATATATTTTAATAATCGGTTCGGTTCGGTTTTAGCCGGTTCGGTTTTAACCTATAACCGGAATCGGAACCGAAAGTCTCGGTTTTTAAAAATCAAAAACCGCAACCGCCGGTTCGGTTTCGGTTTCGGTTTTTTCGATTCGGTTTTCGCCGGTTTCGGTTCGGTTTCGGTTTCAATTCGGTTTTTTGCTCATCCTTAGTTCTTCCTCCTTGAGAAAAGCGCTCCACAATAGAATGATCCACCTGAGTATTAAGATTAAAATAGTCAATACTAAAAAAGAACAAAGTTCTTGAGATTATCTCTGAAAAATTAGCTAAGGTACTAATATTTTTTAGGGTGTGTATTTTTGTAATTGTATAGGATTATCTGTAATTACAATAACACCCCGTGTATTTATGTGAGATTTTTTTTTTTCCGATTAAACCGGATCAGAAATCGGATTTATCTGGATTCGAATTAATAATTTAGAATTTAGTTTAATTTACAAATAATTAATTTATATTATCATATTTTGATCAATTTTATTTAATTTATGACATATAAATTGATTATACTATTTTTAAACACCAAAATATTAAATTTAATAGTACTTCTAAATAAATTTTTATAAGTTTTAACGTTGCACTACCTCTCGAATTCATAAATTAAAGTATAAAAATAATATATATTAAAATTACATCTCCGTTTACTATATTTTTAATTTTTTCCCACCTAATAATGTAACATGATATTTAAAAAAAAATATTTTTATTAGTAATTATTTTTAAACTATTTTTGTAGATAATATTTCACTGTTTTTTAATAATATAATCATTTATTATTAGTTATAAAAACAATTTTTTAAGAAAAAATTAAAACCGGATCGGATCCGGATATCCGATTTTTACGAAAGTTGTGATCCGGATCCGGATCCGATTTTATATAAAAAAATCCGGATCGGATATCCGGTCCGGAAAATCGGATCAGATATCCAAATTTCCGGATTTTTAAAATCGGATACCGGACCGGAAATTAGGATATCTGGATATTTATGCTCCTCCTAGGTTCAGGGCTTATTAGAAGGATGATTGTATGATATTTAACTTTTCCCATCCTGAAGAGAGGTTTAACTTACCAATATTCTGGCTGTTAATTTTTCACCTCTGAGTACCGGAACTACACTGCCATAAATCGCTGTCAATATCGGTTGCCTTAGAAGACCTACAATATTAAGCAACAGGTATCAGAAATAATCATTGTGTACATTACAAATGATATATTTCTTATTCTGTTTGTGAAAACATTGTTACAAAATAAGGCAAAACAAGACATCTTTTAATATTTCTCACTAGTCTCATCAAGTCATAAGATGTTTAGGTGTCAAGAAGACAACAAATATTGTTTTTTGATAGTTTTCCATCTTATTATCTAGGCCATACACATTTATACAACATATTAATAGGCGCAAAAAATTGCAATAAGAAGATTATAAACAGACCTTGAATGATCAGCACAGAAGAAGGTCTTGAGATTTCCATCAGATCCTTTAGCAATGTAAAAGTAGATGGGTGTTTGCTCTGAAAGATCTTTATCAGCGAGAATCAACAAACCAAATGGTCCTAATGCACCTCGTCGAGAAGCCCCCCCATTGTTTTTACAATCATATACCTCGTTTGTTTTTTGTACTCTCTCCAGACTTTCCTTATCAACTTCAAATTCAGCTGTAATATCCAACTGCAGTTTTTCCATATATGATCATATTATAATTGGCTAACAGTTTCATTCAATATAGTATGAAATTGTCCTACAAGACTTTTCAGTTATGCCAATAACATGAACTATACAAACCTGAGTCCCTAAGCCAATTTCAAGTGGAACAACTGCACCAGCGTTAATCTCCAGATTTTCGAATATTGTTTCGTTTAATCANTAATATATAATTTATTAACAACATCCGTACGTTGCACGGGTCATAAACTTCATTTAATATTCTGGGTTTTTAACATATTTTTAATTATTAGATTGGGTCTGGACTTTTACACACATTGCAGGCCACACATTTGCAAGGTTTTACATCATGAAGTATTATTAATGTATATGTATATAATTATAATGTGTAAACTAATGGGCATTAGCATGTTACAAAATGTTACATGCATTTATTACTTTTAAAAACTCATATAAATTTTAAAAATTTATATAAATTATATATATATATATATTTTAATAATCGGTTCGGTTCGGTTTTAGCCGGTTCGGTTTTAACCTATAACCGGAATCGGAACCGAAAGTCTCGGTTTTTAAAAATCAAAAACCGCAACCGCCGGTTCGGTTTCGGTTTCGGTTTTTTCGATTCGGTTTTCGCCGGTTTCGGTTCGGTTTCGGTTTCAATTCGGTTTTTTGCTCATCCTTAGTTCTTCCTCCTTGAGAAAAGCGCTCCACAATAGAATGATCCACCTGAGTATTAAGATTAAAATAGTCAATACTAAAAAAGAACAAAGTTCTTGAGATTATCTCTGAAAAATTAGCTAAGGTACTAATATTTTTTAGGGTGTGTATTTTTGTAATTGTATAGGATTATCTGTAATTACAATAACACCCCGTGTATTTATGTGAGTTTTTTTTTTTCCGATTAAACCGGATCAGAAATCGGATTTATCTGGATTCGAATTAATAATTTAGAATTTAGTTTAATTTACAAATAATTAATTTATATTATCATATTTTGATCAATTTTATTTAATTTATGACATATAAATTGATTATACTATTTTTAAACACCAAAATATTAAATTTAATAGTACTTCTAAATAAATTTTTATAAGTTTTAACGTTGCACTACCTCTCGAATTCATAAATTAAAGTATAAAAATAATATATATTAAAATTACATCTCCGTTTACTATATTTTTAATTTTTTCCCACCTAATAATGTAACATGATATTTAAAAAAAAATATTTTTATTAGTAATTATTTTTAAACTATTTTTGTAGATAATATTTCACTGTTTTTTAATAATATAATCATTTATTATTAGTTATAAAAACAATTTTTTAAGAAAAAATTAAAACCGGATCGGATCCGGATATCCGATTTTTACGAAAGTTGTGATCCGGATCCGGATCCGATTTTATATAAAAAAATCCGGATCGGATATCCGGTCCGGAAAATCGGATCAGATATCCAAATTTCCGGATTTTTAAAATCGGATACCGGACCGGAAATTAGGATATCTGGATATTTATGCTCCTCCTAGGTTCAGGGCTTATTAGAAGGATGATTGTATGATATTTAACTTTTCCCATCCTGAAGAGAGGTTTAACTTACCAATATTCTGGCTGTTAATTTTTCACCTCTGAGTACCGGAACTACACTGCCATAAATCGCTGTCAATATCGGTTGCCTTAGAAGACCTACAATATTAAGCAACAGGTATCAGAAATAATCATTGTGTACATTACAAATGATATATTTCTTATTCTGTTTGTGAAAACATTGTTACAAAATAAGGCAAAACAAGACATCTTTTAATATTTCTCACTAGTCTCATCAAGTCATAAGATGTTTAGGTGTCAAGAAGACAACAAATATTGTTTTTTGATAGTTTTCCATCTTATTATCTAGGCCATACACATTTATACAACATATTAATAGGCGCAAAAAATTGCAATAAGAAGATTATAAACAGACCTTGAATGATCAGCACAGAAGAAGGTCTTGAGATTTCCATCAGATCCTTTAGCAATGTAAAAGTAGATGGGTGTTTGCTCTGAAAGATCTTTATCAGCGAGAATCAACAAACCAAATGGTCCTAATGCACCTCGTCGAGAAGCCCCCCCATTGTTTTTACAATGGGGGGATTCAGCTGTAATATCCAACTGCAGTTTTTCCATATATGATCATATTATAATTGGCTAACAGTTTCATTCAATATAGTATGAAATTGTCCTACAAGACTTTTCAGTTATGCCAATAACATGAACTATACAAACCTGAGTCCCTAAGCCAATTTCAAGTGGAACAACTGCACCAGCGTTAATCTCCAGATTTTCGAATATTGTTTCGTTTAATCACAACTTATTAACCTCTTCAACAGGCCACTGAAGCAAATTGGTCCCGGTTTTATGATCAAACAATATCGTCCTTGGAATGCCCTGTAAATTAAGCATAGCAACATAAGTGCTTTTATGTTAATGTCACGTTCAGTCTATCTGCCGGGCCAATTCCTATATATATATATATAGGAAAACGTCTAAAGCTATCGCTATAAATCATCCAAAATAATCATTATTTTACTATATAAAATGAAATTTATTGTAGAGCCAAAAAATAATATATTGTAACGAAATGTAATCTGTAGGATTAGTATCAGATATTGTGGATACAAGTTGTACCTGAACTGATGCCCAACCCTTTCTCACGTCACTAATTTCACTGTCAGTTTCTTTGATCCAACTCCACAAGACTCTCCTTTTCTTGTTTGAATCATAGAATGTTTTTGAAGCATAGTATATACCATAGTCGTACCTCAGCCCAATACCAACATCCAATTTTAGATTATCCGGAGTCCATGTTCCTGAAACTGGATCATAAGTTCCAATTGCATAATAATCATTTCTATCATCATCAAGACTAGCCTTCATAACATGCTTCACTCCAACCCCATTAAATGATGTGTCCAACCCATTTTCTCCAAATCTTGAAACCGGATAAAAATCGACACATTCCCACATACCCGTACCATGAACAGCATGGAGCACCCCGTCTAAAAGGGTAAATTTTTTAAAATCCTCAGTGTCGTAAACCAATGAAATTCCAGTTTTGTTAAGTTTCGAACCAATAATAAGACGCCACTTGCCCTCAGGTGTTTTCCATGCGGTTGTAGGGTCACGAAAGTCCTTAAAATCGATACCAGGTGGTGGAACTAGAACCGGGTTACCTGGATACTTAACCCATTCGATGAGGAGAGGATCAGACGGGTCTGCCGGATATGCAAGATTTTGTACCTGCACCGATTCATTAGTTGATCCTGTATACAACATAACAATTTGACCATCAGGGAGTATTGTAGCGGACCCGGTCCAGACACCATTAACGTCATACCATTGATCAGTGATCATGGCAACTGGAAGATGGTTCCAGTGGATCAAATCACTGGATACTGCATGACCCCAAACAATCTTGTTGCCCCATATTGCACCATCCGGGTTGTATTGATAAAATAAGTGGTACCATCCCTTGTAGAACAAAGGCCCTGTTGAGAAAAGTATTAGATTTACATACTCAATCCAAAATTCCAGAATTTGATCGAATAGCAACACATAAATAAACACACATACAATTATTATTACAAGAAATAAACTTGTAAAGATATGCGATTCATAATTTGATCAAAAATAAAACAGTCCGAGAAAATTTTGTGAACATATGTTAAATTTTAGATATGCACGTTAATCGCCATATTCAAATTTCATATGCTTGTACTAATTCAGAAATCATATTTAAACTCCACTCAAAGATCATACTTATGCAACATATTAAGCATTTTGGAACTCTAAGCACTTTATTTAAGAATCACAAATCTCATGCACCATAACACTCGACAACTCCAATATTTTTGTCTTAACTTCTGTTCGATTTGAAAGTTTTATGCGCTAGAAATGCGAGTTCTTTAACAAATTTTGATATAATATTTTCGTCAAATTAAGCTTAATAAGTATGAACACAAAACCACTCTGGCCATCTATGTAAGCTACAATCTAAGGCACTCCACTCTTACGAGTCTTAAAATTTTAATAATCCTTCATTATTTCGATGACGATAAATCACGCACGAGTTGCATGTTTAATATCTGAATAACAGGCTAACAACCAACTCGTAATCATCGAGACTAATGGAGTATAAATTAGTATTATTATTACCATTCCATAGCTACACCGTTAATGAAAAATAAAAAAACAAGTTAAATATTTGCCACGTGATTTTTCATGGTGTTCACTTTCTTGCATTGTTTCTATATTCACGCGTCGTTCCAATAATGCTACGTATAATACTCATACTCATTACATATATAATAATAACGTGCCAAAAGCTACCGACCGAATATAATATACAGTATAAATTATTAGCAGCAAATATATACACTAGACACTAGTCCTATTATTGAGCTTGAACGTTCAAAAGATGTGTTAAAACACGGGTCTTAATTCATTCAATTCAATTTGATTCATAATCCACGTCGAGTGTGACTAGGATTTTGAATATGTACATAACTCATTTAATTATGAAATCCACGTCGAGTGTGACTAGGATTTTGAATATCGACATAACTCATTATTGGAATATTCAATTGCAACAAATCAGACGTCACATCAATATAAGTAACAAAAATTTAAGGACTTACCATTAGGATCTGGCCAGCGGAATCCAGCAGATTCATAGCATCATATTTAAATAGATCGTTCATGCAAAACATAGAAACAGTCAATTAGTTAATTTTAATTAACTAATTGAGCAACATAAGATTATTGTTACCGTAATACAAAAAATAATCTAATTAGCAAAAAAAGGAAGATAAAAATCGTATAGAATATATTATACCGTATATATTAGTATAACATTTCACATACTTACATACAATTAAATAAATGAGAAAGGAAAATGTTAGGTATCCAAAAATTTTCTCAAATACTGAGTTGTCACATATGTAATTGACAACTTCATAATACTAATATGATACCGCGTGTCGCTGCGTGCATACATATGCTCTCAGGAATTAAAATATGTCATATATTATGTCACTTTATTTGAAAAAAAATTGGGATAATTTTTTGGTATCTAGCATTAAATACTGAGTTGTCACGTACATATGTAATTGATAACTTTCTTTTAATAATATGAGACCCGCGTTCATACATATGCGTTCACAAATTAAAACAAGTCATATGTCATAACACGTCATTTATGAAAAAAATTGGGATTAATTTTAGGATATGTAACATTGCTCTAAATAAACAATTTGACTTAAAAAATGAACATATTTAAAAACGTTTTAGCTATAACGTATATCTTAATAAAAAAATTTGGAATTGAACAAATTTATCATTTAGACATTTCATACTAAAAAATATGTTAAAAATGACCAAGATCCTCGTAGTTCTACATGTGTATGAATATCATACAAATGTGACGATATCGATATAATGTATAGTTACTATAGACCTACCATTCATCCAATTGTGGGTTGGTTGAAAATGGAACGAAGTTCTTTGCCAAGATAACATGTAATATCCGTATTTATTTATTAATAATATTAGTTTTGTGAGATTATTTTAATAATATTATTTATTTATATTGATTTTGATTAGGGGAAAAAAGGATTTATAATTATAGTGTAATTAGATAAAAAAAAGTGTTGAGTTCGTAACTAAATTAGATTTTTATTAGGAATAGGATAACAGTTATATTATATATATATATGGGTTAATGACAAAACAAAACATAGTGCCCGTTTGGCTGGACTTATAAGCTGGAAATAAGTGTTTATTTTCAGAAAAAGTTAGTATGTATGTACTTATTCTGAAAATAAGTAACTTATTTTCAATTTTGAAAATCATATTTGATTTTAAAATTCTAAAATAAATATTTATCTTTTTTTTTTTTTGAAAATATGTAAAAAAAAATTAAAATAAGTTAGTTATTTTAAATTTAACTCCAGCCAAACGGGATCATATTCACGTTATTTGATTAAAACCCATTACCTTTGAGAAGCTCTAGAGAAAAGGAAGAGGCACAATCATGACAACAGAGGAGTGAATAATTGATTTTGGAGACTATGATAACTGGTAAGCACTTTTAACAATTTTCTTGTCTACTAGTATGTTTGAAAGTCAGGCGCAAAACATGTAAATTCTTTATACTAAAAATCAAGATATCAGTGATAATGTTAATGTATATGGGTGTTCACCAAGCATATATGTCTCCACCATTATGCTAGTTAATGTCTTGTACTCCCTCCGTCCCAACCAATTCTTTACACTTTCCTTTTTGGGACGTCCCACCCAATTCTTTACATTACTAAAAATAGTAACTTTTAACAATAAATATATTATTACATCCACTACTTCACTCCACTTTTTCAACACTTTACACTATTACACCCACTATTTCATTTATTTTAACAATAAAATCACTATTACACCCACTATCCTTGGTCTCCGTGCCCGGACCAAATGTAAACATTTGGCCGGGACGGAGGGAGTAGTTAATAAAGTTTGGTTTTATATGATATTGGTTACATGAGTTATTATTTAATTATAAAATCATGGTGGCTTGAATCTGGACATTGGTGTCAAAGTACTGATCACATCAGTGAGCCTAGAATGGTGTTGTGAGAGTTTTAATAAAATAGTATTATATATTTAATATTTGATAGTTAATTTAGGGAATTGATTTTAGGCTTATGAATGTCCTGGACTTGCACACTCATCATAGGATTGATTAAATTAATTAGTATACATATGGTGTGAGCAACTTGCAGTAACAGTATGCGAGAGGTGATGTTTGATTTATATATATATATATATATATATATATATATATATATATAT